>PISX010025378.1:0-26233 GCA_004024625.1 Mellivora capensis | reverse complement strand
TAGAACTACCCTATGACCCAGCAATTGCACTACTGGGTATTTACCCTAAAGATACAAACTTAGTGATCCAAAGGGGCACGTGCACCCGAATGTTTATAGCAGCAATGTCCACAATAGCCAAACTATGGAAAGAACGTAGATGTCCATCAACAGATGAATGGATAAGAAGAGGTGGTATATATACACAATGGAATACTATGGAGCCATCAAGAAAATGAAATCTTGCCATTTGCGACAATGTGGATGAAACTAGAGGGTATTATGCTGAGCGAAAAAACTCAATCAGAGAAAGACAACTATCATATGATCTCCCTGATATGAGGAAGTGGAGATGCAACATGGTGGGTTTTGGGGGTAGGAAAAGAATAAATGAATCAAGATGGGATCGGGAGGGAGACAAACCATTAGTGACTCTTAATCTCACCAAACAAACTGAGGGTGGCTGGGGGTAGGGGGGTCAGGAAAGGGGGGTGGTGTTATGGACATTGGGGAGGGTATGTGCTATGGTGAGTGCTGTGAAGTGTGTAAACCTGGCGATTCACAGACCTGTACCCCTGGGGATAAAAATACATTATATCTTTTTTAGAAAAAAAATAAAAGAACTTTGAATATATCATGCACTGTGTTCTGTCTTGCAACGTTTTTGCTGAATAGTCAGGTGATAGCCTTATGGGATTTCCTTTGTACCTAAATATTTGCTTTTTCCTTGCTGCTTTTAAGACCCTCTATCTTTAATTTTTGTTATTTTCTTTTTTAATTTAAAGTCAATTAGCGAACATATAGTAAGTACATCATTAGTTTTTTAAATTAACATATAATGTATTATTTGTTTCATGGGTACAGGTCTGTACATAATTCACAGCACTCACCATAACACATACCCTCCCCAGTGTCCATCACCTGGATACCCCATCCCTCTCACCCTCTCCCCTGGAGTAACCTTCAGTTTGTTTCCTGAGATTAAGAGTCTCTTATGATCTGTATCCCTCTCTGGTTTTGTCTTGCTTCATTTTTCCCTCCCTTCCCCTATGATCCTATGTCTTTTCCCCAAATTTCTCAAGTCAGTGAGATTATATGATAATTCTTTTTCTCTGTTTGACTTAATTCTCTTAGCATAATAGCCTCTAGTTCCATCCACATTGTTACAAATGACAAGATTTCTTTTTTGATGGCTCCATAATATTCCATAGTATATCAATACCACATCTTCTTTATCCATTCATCTGCTGATGGACATCTAGGCTCTTTCTGTAGTTTGGCTATTGTGGACATTGCTGCTATAAACATCGGGGTGCATGTGACCTTTCAGATCACTACATTTTTATCTTTAGGGTAAATACCCAGTAGTACAATTGCTGGGTCAGGGTTGCTCTATTTTCATCTTTTTGAGGAATTTCCATACTGTTTTCCAGAGTTGGCTGCACCAGCTTGCATTCCCACCAACAATGTAGGAGGATTCCTCTTTCTCCACATCCTCACCAACACCTATCATTTCCTGACTGGTTCCTTTTAGCCATTCTGACTGGTGTGAGGTGTACCTCACTGTGGTTTTGATTTGTATTTCCCTGATGCCAAGTGATGTGGAGCACTTCTTCATGTGTGTGTGGGCCATTTGGACATCTTTGAAGAAATTTCTGTTCGTATCTGCTGCACATTTCTTGATTGGATTATTCTTTGGCTGTTGAGTCTGATAAGTTCTTTATAGATTTTTGGATACTAGCCCTTTATCTGATATGTCATTTGCAAATATCTTCTCCCATTCTGTCAGTTGTCTTCTGGTTTTGTTGACTGTTTCCTTTGCTGTGCAAAGGCTTTTGATCTTGATGAAGTCCCAATAGTTCATTTTTGCCCTTGCTTCCTTTGCCTTTGGCGATGTTTCTAGGAAGAAGTTGTTGCAGCTGATTTCAAAGAGCTTGCTGCTTGTGTTTTCTTCAAAGTTTTGTTGGATTCCTGTCTCACATTGAGGTCTTTCATCCATTTTGAGTCTACTTTTGTGTGCAGTGTGAGGAAATGGTCCAGTTTCATTCTTTTGCATGTGGCTGTCCAATTTTCCCAACACCATTTGTTGAAGAGACTGTCTTTTTTCTATTGGACATTCTTTCCTGCTTTGTCAAAGATTAGTTGACCCTAGAATTGAGGGTCTATTTCTGGAATCTCTATTTTGTTCCAACGAACTATGTGTCTGTTTTTGTGTCAGTACCATACTGTCTTGATGATTACAGCTTTGTAATAGAGCTTGAAGTCTGAAATTGTGATGCTGCCAACTTTGGCTTTCTTTTTCAACATTCCTCTGGGTTTTTGGGGTCTTTTCTGGTTCCATACAAATTTTAGGATTATTTTTTCCATTTCTTTGAAAAAAGTTGATGGTATTTTGATAGGGATTGCATTAAATGTGTAGATTGCGCTAGGTAGCATAGACATTTTCACAATATTTCTTCTTCCAATGCATGAGCATGGAAAGTTTTTCCATTTCTTTGTGTCTTCCTCAATTTCTTTCATGAGTACTTTATAGTTTTCTGAGTACAGATTCTTTGCCTCTTTGGTTAGGTTTATTCCTAGGTATCTTATAGAGAGGAAGCAAAGCAGGCTCCCTGCCCAGCAGAGAGCCCAATGTGGGGCTCGATTCCAGGACCCTGGGATCATGACCTGAGCCAAAGGCAGAGGCTTAACCCACTGAGCTACCCAGGCGCCCCTATGACCATTATTTTAAATTCTTTATCAAGTAGATTGCTGTCTCCATTTCATTTAGCTTTTGTTCTCTGGTTTTGTCTCATTCTTTCATTTGGAACATAGTCCTCTATCTTCTCATTTTGTCTGACTTGCTGTGTTTATATCTATGTATTATGTAAGTCAACTTTTTGTCTCCTGGTTGTGAAATTAGTGGTCTTATATAGAAAGCATTTTGTGAAACCTGATAGCACAATCCTTCCTGGCAACCAGAATGAGGTGGTCCATGGTTATCTCTTTTGTGGGCTCCTTACACCTTTCTTTTGTGGCTGGGCCATGACTACTTTGGGCATGCTGGTGGGTGGGAGTAGCTCTCAACCTGGTTTTCTGCAGTGACTAGCTGTGACTGCTGCAGATGCTCTGGTGGGCAGTGGTTATAGCAGGCATAGCTGGCTGAGAGGCCTCACTGTAGCTATTGTGGTCATGCTGATGGGTGGGGTTAGCTTTGCCCTTCCCTAGGGCCGGAGTCTGACCAGGGCTACTCACTGAGTGTGTTAGGGTGGCAGTTGCTTGGGGGGTTTGGGGGGCACTGGTCTCTACTGAAGCTGCTCAGTGGGTGTGGTGGGTTGGGAGCTGCATTCGAGGGAGATTTGATTGGGCAGGGTTGGTTAGGTATGGTGAATCTGTAAGGGAGTGCTTAGGTGGGGCAGGTAGTGTTAGCAAAGTAAATGTAGGGTGTCAGAACTGGCTCCTGAAGTGTCTGAAGAGCAAGGCTTAGGATGGAAAAAACAAAAATGGTGTCTTCCAGCACTTCCATTCCTAGAGAAAGCTCCTGTATATCCCTGCCCCTGTGGCACATGTCCTGAAATTAACCAATAAATCTTCACATATAACTAACTCTACTCATTTTTAAACTGATGCTTCTGTGTTGGGTCTTGGGCTGAGTTATATAGTGTGCTGGTCCTTGAAGCATGAAGGACTTTCATGAAGGAAAGCATGAAGGACTCACTTTCCTGCAGCTCTCCAACACTCCTGAAGTTAAGGGCTAATAATTTTCAAAGTTAGATGTTACAGAGTCTTGTCTTCCTGGTGCAGATGTCCAGGGTCAGGATACCTGGTATGAGGCTTAATCTTCTTGCTTCTCTACCCGTGGGATACTGCTACTGCATGTGGGTTGCCTCACTGGAGGCTCTGTTCCCAACTATGTTTCTGTCCATTTTTCCCTATTGATGTGGTCTTTCTTTATTTCTAGCTGTGAAATAACTGTTCTGATAGTGTTCAGGTTATTTTTAGAGTGAGTTGCATTACATGTTGTTTTGCTTTGGTGTTTGTGTGTAGAGGAGGTGAGGTAAGGATCCTCCTACTCTGCCATTTTCTTCTGATCTCCCCTGTTATTTCTATTTTAAACAATCAACAGACTTTTTAAAAGAGATTTAAAAATATATGTATGAATAATTTTTTGAAAGATTTTACATATTTTCCAATATATTTACCCTTTGTGCTATTTATTTTTTTTAATTGAAGTATAGTTGACACACAATGTTGTATTAATTTCAGGTGTACAATATAGTGATTCAAAAAGTCTTTACATTATGCTATCCTTGCCACAAGTGGAGCTCCTATCTGTCATCATATAATGCTATTACAATACCATTGACTATATTCCCCATGCTGTACTTTTATCTCTGTGACTTATTTCACAACTGGACACCCATATGTCCTACCCCCCTCTACCCATTTTGCCCATTTCCCACCTCCCTACATTCTGGCAGTCACCAGTTTGTTCTCTGTATTTATGGGTCTATTTTTTCTTTTTGTTTATTTTTTTGTTTTGTTTTTTAGATCCTATTTATAGGTGAAATCATAAGGTGTTTGTTTTTCTTTGTCTGGCTTATTTCACTTAGCAGTAATACCCTCTAGGTTCATCCATGTTGTTGCAAAAGGCAAGATCTCACTTTTTTTTTAATTGCTGAGTAATATTCCATTACATTGGAGTGGTATATAAATATATATATATATACATATCATTGTATATATATGTGTATATATACATATCATTGTACATATATATGTGTATATATATATATATATATATATATACATATCATTGTGAAATACCACATCTTCATCCATTCATCTATCAATGGACACTTGAATTGCTTCCATATCTTGGTTATTATAAATAGTACTGCAGTAAACATAGGGGTGCATAAATCATTTTGGATTAGTGTTTTTGTATTCTTTGGGTAAATACACAGTAGCAGAGTTACTGGATTTATGGTATTTCTATTTTTAATTTTCTGAGGAAGCTCTATACTCTCTCATATAGCCCCACCAATTTATATTCACAGAGCAATGCAAGGATTCCCCTTTTTCCACATCCTCACCTACACTTACTATTATCTTAATGATGCTGGCCATTCTAACAGATGTGAAGTGATATAATGATTTTGACTTTTATTTCCCTAATGATTAGTATTCCAGCCTGCTTGCTGACTCTATTTCCCAATGAATTACCTTGTGCCACCTGAACAATCCAGTACAATCCAGAACCTGGACCTGTATTAAAGTTCCCCCATTAAGTCCCTGCCTCTCAGGAGTCTTTGAAACCAATGAGGTTGCTTTGAGAAAATATTTATTTGTTCCTTCAGGGGGAAAGAGGATATTGAATGTGAAACTTCCCATGCTACAGTGCTGCTACATTTGATTTTCCACTTGATAGCTATGTCAGCTCTTTGGGCAGGGTTATCTGCTGGCTTTTAAAAATGTAACTATCATATGAAAGAAAGTATTGACACTAATAGGAAACAACGTATAAAGAGGAAATGATGAAGGGAAAGAGGAAGCTGATGGGCACGAAAAAAGTACTGTCAGCAGTTTCAACTGAGACTAGTCTAATTAATGTCTACAGCTTTGAGGTTGTAAAGAATCCAAGAGAGAAAATCCCTTGTCCATTCTTGTTCCTGTTCCCCAGCAGGACAAAAAATAATTTGGGAGCATTACTTCATAGTTTGTGGGTTAGATTAGAAGTTGTGAGGGGGGATATCAGTTATCATTTACTGTAAGAGTGTTGAGAAAAAAAATTCTAAATAGCACTGTTGCCTCTGAAACTGGGAGAATTTTTAGGTTAAATAAAGTCTGACTGTTTCAGGGGATTACTCTAGCCACAAATTGAAGAATGAAAGTATAGATAAGGCATTTGTAGTAATTTTCTTCAGGGAGCAGAGGGTAAGTGAATACCTGAATCATAAAGATCTTTCTATGGGAGAAAGTTTTTTTTTTTTTAAAGATTTTATTCATTTGACAGAGAGAGAGATCACAAGTAGGCAGAGAGGCAGGCAGAGAGAGAGAGAAGGGGAAGCAGGCTCCCTGCTGAGTGGAGAGCCCGATGTGGGGCTTGATCCCAGGACCCCAGGATCATGACCTGAGCTGAAGGCAGAGGCTTAACCCACTGAGCCACCCAGGTGCCCTGAAAGTTTTTTTTTTTATATGCTCTTGTTAAAGTAAAAATAAAAATGACTAGTTCTCTTCTCTTTTATAAAATAATGTATATTAACTGGCCAGCCCATTAAGCAACAAAAGCAAAGCAAAGCAAAACAAAACAAAACAGATGAATCACAAAACACACTTTGATTGTACCCCAAATAAAACTTCATGTTTAATAACAGTTTTAGCCAGGAAAAAACTTAAAGCCTGCATTTTACTCAAATATGAAGCTTCTGGGGTTAGAAGCATGGCTATTCATATTGAAATCCTTGGGGTCTTACACAATGTTTGGGATATAGTAAGTTTTTTGATGAATCTTTGAATAAACACATGATGACTAAACTGGAAATAAGTCAAGCAGAGAGAGTCAATTATCATATGGTTTTACTTATTGGTGGAACATAAGGAGTAACACAGAAGACATGGGAAGATGGAGAGGAGGAGGGAGTTTGAGGAAATTGGAGGGGGAGACGAACCATGAGAAACTGTGGACT
This sequence comes from Mellivora capensis, assembly GCA_004024625.1. Taxonomy (NCBI): domain Eukaryota; kingdom Metazoa; phylum Chordata; class Mammalia; order Carnivora; family Mustelidae; genus Mellivora; species Mellivora capensis. Next base: position 19,586 of record PISX010025378.1, on the reverse strand, counting down.
CTGAGAAACTAACTGAGGGTTTTGAAGGGAGGGCAGTGGGAGGTTGGGTGAGCCTTGTGGTGGGTATTATGGAGAGCACGTATTGCATGGAGCACTGGGTGTGGTGCATAAACAATGAATTCTGGAACACTGAAAAGAAATTAAAAAATAAATAAAAATTTTAAAAAAGAGAGAAGATCTACAACTGACTATTATATGACAGCATGTTGCCATATTACTGTAGAGAAGTGGAAAAAGTCCCATAGTCATCATGGCCAAGTGAATGCCTGATAATTTTGATGTTGGCAAGGCCCAGTATTCTTTATTCTCTGACAGTTGCCACCAACCCTACCCACCAGTGGGACAAAGAATACAGAGTCTAACCCTAATCTACACTTCCAGCTGTATCTGTCAATATCCTTCAAATGAACTCTCCCCTTCGGATAGACTGTTCTACTCATTATTCTCTGAATACCCCATACTCTCTTGATTCTACAAACCTTTGTTTACATTGGACATGAAACGTATTTCTCTCCATATTTGCTTACAAAATCATACCTATTCTTTCAAGTCTGTCTCAAACACCAAATATTTCAAGAAGATCCCCCAATCATAGCCATTCTAAGTAAGACTGACTTAGACCACTGATTATATTTTTGGCCACATAACATTGATTATATACTCCCTTACATTGTAGTTATTTTAGAGAGCAAAGAATCCATCTTAGACACCATTTTTTCCCTTCATAAAGCATTGAAATTTGGCGACTTGGCTGATAGATTAATTCAGCATTATGTACTAATTGATTAGTCTTATCATTTGCCTTATAGGCATCATGAAGGAGGCAATGCTACTTTAAATGTTAAGAAGTTTAAAGACTACTAAGGGAGATGGGATATATAAAAACAGCTGCAAAACAGTGTAAAAGAAAAAAAAACATACAAATTATGGTATTAAAAGTGTTGATAACATACTTCCATGTTTGGAGATAACAGGAAAATTTATTTAAGAAGGTGAAATTTAGGGTGCCTGGGTGGCTCAGTGGGTTAAAGCCTCTGCCTTTGGCTCAGGTCGTGATCCCAGGGTCCTGAGATCAAGCCCCACATCGGGCTCTCTGCTTGGTGGGGAGTCTGCTTCCCTTCCTCTCTTTCTGCTTACCTCTCTGCCTACCTGTGATCTCTGTCTGTCAAATAAATAAATAAAAATCTTAAAAAAAAGGAAGGTGAATTTTACCTGGTTTTGAAGAAAAGATGGGATTAAGGCATGGAATGGACATTTCAGAGAAAAGAAATGGTGTAAACTAACTGAGAACAAGGGATAAGGAAGTAGTGATTTTTTGAAAACAGAAAGTATTTCAATTGGGTTTAGGCTTTATGTTTTTAGAAATAAAGGTAGAAAGATAGTCTGTGATATTTTATACACTTAAGAAATTAAGACTTTTTGGTAATCAAAGACATATGCAAGAAGAGTTGTTTGATCAGAGCTGTACTTCCAGATTAGACTAACGTAAATAGGACTGTGCTTTGTAGAAAGGGAGAAATTGAAGGATGAGTGGTTTTTCTAGTCTATGTAGAAGTAATGAGAGGAGGGTAGTGGCAGTGGGAATGAAAATGAGAGGACTGTTTTAAATATAAGACTCAGATCTGATCATATGAACCAAGCCATTGGTTGTCAGGTTGCAATGGCAACAGAGTCAAAGAGAGTAAGGAGGCTTTGATCCTGGGTAACTGGGTAGCTAAGTATGTTATAAATTAAACTGCAGAATACAGAAGAGAATACATTTGGAAATGAGTGTCTTAAATGTAAAAATTGACATAATTAGTGTGAGGTGTTTTATAGGGAAATTGAGGTGGAGATGTCTCTCATATCAATTGGAAATGCTGAACCTACATTTAGCAGAGACAGGAGGGCTGCAAATGGTTAGGAACCATATTTCTATAAGGCATAGTTCAAGCCATAATATTGATTGAGGATGTTATGGGAGTATAAGCAAAAACAGGCAAAAGCTCCAAAGGTATATCCTTGGGGTTAGCCTGCATTTAGGGGCCAAGAGCAGAAAAAAAGATTAAGTGGACAGAGAAGACTGGGTTGTGGATACAGGAGGAACACTGAAAAAGTGTTGTGTTATAAATGACAACAGAGGAGCAGACTTTCAAGAAAGGATGATCTGTTGTGTTAAATATTCACAGAGTTGTAGAAGTGAAAGAGCACTTGGTTTGTTACTATATGATCAGATAATGAATACTGACAGTCTAGTTTCACAATTGACTGTAGTGTAATAAAGTAAAACAGGGCAAAAATCAGATTACCAGAAGTTAGGAGTGAGTTTTTGTCTCTTAGGAGTGAGTTAAGTCTTTGAAAGAGTTTGGGGCTGAAGGGACGAAGAGACATACGAACAACATTTCAGGAAAAAAAAGAAGGTTTTGTTACCTTTTTTGTTGTGGTGGTGGCAGTGGTTTTCTTTTGAGAATGAAGAGACTTTTGACAGGCTTAATTGAAAGTGAAGATATAAAAGAACCATTTGAACAGAATGCTTTTTAAGAGGTTGCCTCATAGAGAATATTTCTATGACTATCCATCACCAAAACAAAACAAACCACCATGACAGCAGGTCTTTCAGCATTAAATAGAACACATAATGGTAGTACCTGAGCATCTTATTTGTAAAAAGGCAAATTAGATGCTGAAATCACTCACCTTATAAGATTACAAAAGGATTGTTGGATTGTTTTGGGTACTAATTTCTCAAGTGTTTCTTTATAGGTCATTAAATGCTCAACAGTGTAAACAACTAAATACTATAACATTTCAATCTACTTCCAATTAAGTGTCACCAGAAATTAAGATAAAACAAACCTTTATTAAAGATGAAAAAGGGATATTTACATTTTGGGTTTAATATTATTTACTCTACCAGAAAGGAAGCTAAATCACTCTTACCTGTTCAGTATAAGATTCTTGGAACCCTGAAGCCCATCAGAAAAGTCATGTGAACCACCTCAGTGTGCTGAAATGTGGCAAAGAGATGACATCACTCTAGGAAGTTTTGAATGCATATCATTTCCAAGAAAATTAATGATGTACCCAAAAACTGCATTTTACTGCAGAAAGTGCTATCTGAAATAATAGAGAAATAATTAGCCCTACAATAATGTACAAATTTGTCCTGCCTCACAAATTTTAAAAGCAAAACCTAAAATGATCAAACTGTTCCCAAGTAACTTAAGTGCATCCTAGAAGAAAGGTTGAGTATTCAAAAAATGCCAAAATATGCAGCATTCTATGAAATAAAATGCATGTATGGCAATCCATGAAGAATTACCTGGCATGAAAAGAATCAGGGAAATATGACTTATAATGAGAAGAAAAATAAAAACCAGTTCATAACTGGCACAGATGTTAGAATTAGCAGGTAGGTATTTATACAATTATTAGAACCATATTGTGTAGTTCAATAAAGTAAATAAGGACACAGAAGTCATAAAAAGTCTCAGATCAACTTCTAGAGATGAAAATTACAATGTATGTGATAATAAATACACTGGATGGGATTAATGGCAGATTAGACATTGCAGAAAAAATAATGAACTTGAAGAGATAGCAATAGAAGCAATTAAAAATGAAACAAATAGTCAAAGGGAATAAAAAAATAAATGGAACATTCTGAGCTGTGAGACAACTTCAAGCAGTGTAATATAGATGTAACAGGAGTTCCCGAGAAAGGGAAATACAGAAAAGTATTTGAAGAAGGAATGGTTGACAGTTTTCCAAATTTAGTGAAAATTATAAACACACAGATCCAATAAATACAGAGAAGCTCAAACACAAGCAGTTTGAAGATAACTACACCAAGGTACATCATTATCAAATTGGCAAATAAAATTGATAAAGAGAAAGTCTTATACATACCAAAAGAAAGATATATATATGCTATATATGGAGTAGCAAAGATAATAATGATCATAACAGATCTTCATCAGAAACAATGCAACACAACAATGCAAAACAACAAGGAGATAGTGCCTCAACTTCTTAAAGTACCAAAATGAAAATTGTCATCTGAAAGTATATACCTAGTAAAGGTACTGGGAAGGGCACTTATTGCATGGAGCACTGGGTGTGGTACAAAAACAATGAATACTGTTACGCTGAAAAGAAATTTAAAAAATGTTAAAAGTCAACTAATAAACATTTGAGAAATAAAGGTGAAATAAGTATTTATAGATAGACAAAAGCTTAAAGAATTCATCATAAACAGAGCTTCCTAACAAGAAATGTTAAAGAAACTGTTCAATCAGAAAGAGAAAGATAGCAAATGGAAATATGAATCTACACAAAGATATGAAGAACATTGGATCTGGCAACTACATGAGTAAAATAAAAGACATTTTTCTTGTTTAAATATCTTAAAAGAAAATTAAATATTAAAAAGATAATGACAATGTACTGTAAAGTTTTTAACATATTATGGTAGGCAGAATTCTAAGAATGGCTCCCCAGGATTCCATGTTCTAATTTCCAGCGCCATTGAATATGATGATATCTCTATTGATATGTTATCTGCTACATGTTCTGCTGTGTTATGTTTTCCATCACAGTTGACCTTGGGATAGATTATCCAGTTAGACCTAACTAATCATAGAAGTCCTTTAAAAAGCAGAGCTTTTTCTCTATCTGGTAGCAGAAGGGGAAGGTAGAGAGATGAAAGCACAGGTGTATCTGATGTTTTGGTGCTGGCTTTAAATGGAGGGGTTCATGTGCAAAGATTGGAGAGTGTTCAAAAGTAGCTGAGACTGACCACTTGTTGACAATCAATAAGGAAATAGGAACCTCAAAGTTAAAAATAAAGGAATTAGATTTTGTTAATAATAGGGAAGAGTTTGGAAGAAAAATCCCATGTTCCAGATGAGAACACAGTAGATTGTTAGCTTGATTTCAGCCTGTGAGACCCCAAGCAGAAAACCCAGCCAAGTTATTCCAGACTTCTATTTATGGAACTATGAAATAATAAGTGGGTATTGTGTTATGCTTCTAAGTTCATGGTAATTTGTTATGCAGAAAACCAATTAGAAAACTAATATACACTTGGAGAAGTAAAATATGACAAAAATAAGCTAGATGGGGAAATGAAAGTACATTGTTGAAACACATGTTATAGTTGATATTCCAACTATAGGAGATAAGGAGATAAGATACAATCTTATCAACAAAGGAGATAAGATGCAACCATAAAAAATATTCAATTAGTTCATAAAAAGGCAGAAAATTAAAAAAAGGGAACAAAGATTATATGGGACAAATAGAAAAAAAGCAGCAAGATGATAGGTTTAGATCTAACCATATCAATAGTCACATTAATTGTAAATGGACTGAACACCCCAATTAAAAGGTAGAAATTGTCACATTGGATAAAAGGGAAGATCTAACTATATGCTAGCTACAAGAAATGCACTTAAAATATAAAGACATGAGAAGATTAAAAATAAAAGCTTGAAAAAAAGATACATTATATTAACAGTCAAAAGAAAGCTGGAGAGGCTATATTAATAACAGACCAAATCAATTTCAGAGCCCATGTTATTACTTGGGATTAAGAAGTTTATCTCAGGGACGCCTGGGTGGCTCAGTTGGTTAAGCAGCTGCCTTGGGCTCGGGTCATGATCTCAGCGTCCTGGGATCGAGTCCCACATCGGGCTCCTTGCTCGGCAGGGAGCCTGCTTCTCCCTCTGCCTCTGCCTGCCACTCTGCCTGTGTGCTCGCTCTCTCTCTCTCTCTCTGGCAAATAAATAAATAAAATCTTAAAAAAAAAAAGAAGTTTATCTCATAATAAGTATGTCATTTTATCAGGAAGAAATAACATTCCTAAATGTTCATGTTCTGAATAGCAGAGGTTCTTAATACATGACACAAAAACTGGTAGAATTGCAAGAAAAAAATAGACAACTCCACAATTACAATGACATTTCAATATAATATCTTTCAATAATTCTCTCTCAATATAATTATCTCAATAGTTGATAAAACAAATAAATAGAAAACCAGTTAAGAGAAATGACTCAAATAAATCAATCAGCCTGACCTAGTTGACATTTATACAATTCACTTAACAATAGCAGTTTATTTTCAAGTGCTGGCATTTATTTTCAAGTGTGTATAGAACATTTGAAAAGATAATATTCTGGGCCATTAAACAAGTCTCAAAAATTTTAAAAGGATAGAAGTTATACAAAGTATGTTCTCTGGCCATGGTGGGATTAAATCAGTAACAGAAGGATCTTTAGAAAGTCATCAGTTATTTGGAAACCATATAGCATATTTCTAAATTACTCATGGGACAAAGAAGAAATCAAAAGGGAAATCAGAAAGTACTGTGAACTGAATGAAAATGAAAGCACAACAGAAAAATCTGTGGGATGCTATTAAATCAGTAATTATAAGGAAATTTATAGCACTAATCAAAGGAAAAAAGGCATTAAGTCTGGGGGAAAACTGTCTTTATTCATAGACGACATGATCTTTCAGGCAGAGAATCCAATGGAATATAAAAAAGCTACATAATCTAATAAAAATATTATACAACATCAATACACAAAAGTCAATTCTATATACTAGAAAACATAAGAGAAAGTATTTTTGATCTTAGGTTAGGCAGAGATTTTTTGGGTATGGCAACAAAAGTCCAATCTGTAAAAGAAAAAATCATAAATTGGACTTACTCAAAATTAAATATTTCTGCTTTTTACAGGAAAGAATGTCCAGTGGAAAAAAGACAGTCTCTTCAACAAATGAGGCAATGGAGGCAGAATGGCTAATGTTAAAATGACTGACCATAAGCAGTGTTGGTAAGGATGTGGAGGAACTAGAAGTCATACTGCTGCTGAGAATGTAACATGATGCAACCTCTTCGGAAGACATTGGTAGGTTGAATAATGGCCCCTCAAAGATATTCATATCTTAATCCCTGAAACCTGTAAATATGTTTCTTTTCATGATAAAGGGACTTTGAAGATGTGATTAAATGAAAGTTCTTGGAGATCCAGGAAATTTTCTTACATTATCCAGATGGGTACTTTATAAAGAGGTAGGCAGGGGGATCAGAGTCAGTAGGAGGTGTAATCACAGAAGCAGAAAGTTAGAATATTCTGAGAAAAAAAAAATCATGAGCTATGGAATGCAGGCAGACTAGTGGGTAGAAAAGGAAAACAAATGGATTTTCCCCTGTGCCTTCCAGTAAAAACACAGCCTGGACAACACCTCAACTTTAGACTTACTTTTGATCCCTAGAACCGTAAGAAGTGAAATTGTGTTGTTTTAAGCCACTCAGGTTTTGATAGTTTGTTAAAGTAGCAATAGAAAGGGCAGATTCTTAAGATGTTAAATATATATCTGCAACCTAGTCCTTCCACTCCTTGATATTTATGTAAGAGAAATGAAAGCATATGCTCATCTGAATACTTGTATATGGATGTTTGTAGCAGCTTTATTTGTAATAGCCAAAACCTGAAACAAGTCAAGAGTAACAGGTGAATGGATAAACAAATCATGGTATATCTAGTCAATGGAACATGGAACAACGTAATAAAAAATAATAAATTATCAATAATTATGATATGGATCAATCTCAGAATAATTATGCTGAACAAAGAAGCCGGAAAAAGAGAGTACATACGTAGGATTCCATTTTGTAAAATTCTAGAAAGTGCAAACTCATCTACAGTGACAGATCAGTATTTAATAGGGATGGTGAGGAGGGAGAGAACAGAGAGGAGTGAAAGGTAAGGCTTATAAAAGGTCATGAAGAAACTTTTGGGGCTGATGGATATGTTTGCTATCTTGATTACGGTGATGACTTAATTACATCACTTATTTATTTACATCATTAAAACTTATCAAATTGTATACTTAAGCATGTGTTCTTTGTTATATGGGAATTATACCTAAAACAACAATAGCAGCAATGAGGAAAGAGTATATACTTCAGAAGGTTGTGAAACTAAATGAGATGCTTTGGATATAATAGTGTAACTCTTGGAACATAGTAAGAACACAATCAATTTTAGCTATTATTATTATTTAGTTTAGAAGAGGCAGTGCTGATTGGGAATTGCCAAAGTTGTTTGGAAAGAAATGTCATTTTTTTCATGATTGATAACTGGGTAAGAAAATGAGGAACAGATTTATTAAGTATAACAATTAAATAAACTGCACAAAGGTAAGATGCATTCAGGGTGTGCCTTGATGTAGTCTTTCTATTTTAGAGTAAGAGGTGTGAAATCTTGTTCTTGGTGTATAAAGTTTGCTTACTAAGAGTCGCTAAAATTCTATCATATTCTTTTTGGATATAGAAGCTTCTTAACGATATTTGTCACATCAAACTGAATTAATCATCATTTCATTTCTCTAATTCAGGAATCTGAAATTCATGACCAAGTACACCTTGTAAGTTAATTAACCTCAACTCAATTTTGGAGATTCCTTGCCTCAAGATACTTAATGTGTCTATTCTGATGCAAACGATTTAGGTAATGATAGACAGGAAGCAGTGACTTATGAGAAGAACATGCCTGGGGAACTCCAGAAAGTATAGGGGGAAGTATCTAGGAGAGGTGAGGTTGGGCTGGGTTGAGGTTGACAGAGTACTTCTATTTCACATGATTCTCACATGTTCTTTCATGACAGTAGTACACTCTTCACAAAACAATATACATTTGTGTTTTCTTTTTTGCTCTTTTTCTTGTTCGATTAGGATTAGGAGAATTCTTTCTTCCACATTGTGCCTACCCCTGAAGTTAATCTTTCTCTAAATATTGGCTCTGAATAACTTCATGTTGTTTGCATGGAAAAGCTTAACAGCCACAGCTGATTCCATATAGAGCTAGTTTTATAGAACATTATTGTCTTGAAATTATATTATTTAATCAATTAAATTCCAAAGTACAATTGTTTGAAAGTGTTCAAATCTACCATCTAAATGAGCATAGGGCTATAAATCTTTAGTGTTCACCAGGGTTGACTGGAAAACTGTTTTGTACTGACAACAGCTGGCTATGGTATAGATTTTAATTAAAAAAGATATTTTCTGATTATAAAGCCTGTATAAGAATAGGATACTTTTCAGATATATAACTAACATCTGAAAGATGCTCATTCCCAGTAATAATAAGGGAAATGAAAATAAAAATCACAGTGAGATACCATTATGGCAAATTTTAATCTGATAATATCAAGCATGAGTGAGGATATGGGGCAACAAGAACTTTTGTGTCATGTGGGTGGGTGTCTATGTAAAGTAATGAAACCACTTTGAAAACACTGTGGTATTGCCAAGTAAAATTGAATTTGTAGGTACTTTATGACATGGCAATTTTACTCCTATTTTCACAACCTAAGGAGTGCAGACCCAGATATAACAATGAGTAACAAAACTCCCCAAACAGCCCAAATGTTCATCTCAAATAAAAGGGAGGAATAAATTGAAATGTTCATATAATGTAATACTATAGATCAGTAAAAGCAAATGAAATATAGCCATATGCAGCAACATGAGCAAGTCTCCAAGGTATAAAATTGAGGAAAGAAGGTGGTCATGGAAGAATGGAATATGTAAGTAGAAGCTGAATTCCTTTTTGGACAGGTGAAGCCTGAATGCTTACCTACCACCGTTGTGGAAATATCTAGATTATGGGCAGAAATGTAAAGTGAAATTTAGGATTTAGGTAACATTTGATGACACTTGGTGAAATGAAAGCTGAAGCCATTGGTGAGAATAACATAGGAAAGAGGTGATATGTTTGATGCTGAACACTGTGATGAACTGAATTTAGTGAGTGGAACGATGACAAGGAAAAGAGGGTTAGAGATGTAGAAAAAAGAGAATGTAATGTCAGAAGTTAAGGGAAGAGTCAGGACTAGCTAATAATTTGCAGAGCTCAGTGCAAAATGAATATGAGATACTGTTAACAAAATATTAAGAATTTTAAAATGAAGGTAGAAGAACCCTAAATTGAGCCAAATCTTTCTAAGTGTAAGACCTCATGTGATTGCTCTGATTGCACACCTATTAGGCTGATCCTGGGGAGAGTTTTGGGGACTAACAGTCAATAGGGTCAAATATATTGGGGGACTGAGAAAGAGAAATGAAGAAAAAAATATTTAAATTCTTTTTGCTCCTCTGATTTTGAAAGTACTACTCATTAAAGAACATTTGGTAAAGTATAAAAATATCCATACTTTGATTTCCTTACCAGTAACCTTAATCTGATAACTTAACATTTTGGTGTTTTTTTTTCCCCCCACTCACTTTCTGAATAGACACACATGTTAACATGCATATCAATACTTCAAATGATATGAATTGGGATCATACTCTAATTTGATTACTCTAAAAAAATTAACATTGTGGGAATTTTCCTATACCCTTAAAGGTTTTTGAGAAAATGATTCTTAATAAAAAAGATTATATGACTATAATTGGTGACCTTGAAGAGGCTGACCATGTTGGTCAGATGCATGTAAGAGAGGAGTAAATGAAAGTTGAAATGGAGGCATAAGGCATACACCCTTTTCCAAGAAGTTGGGTGGTTATAAAATGATATAGGAAGGGTGATACCTCATGGAAATAGAATGTTTTGGGGAGCCTTGTGTGAATGTGGGAGACCTGGTTGTAATTGTAAGTTGAGGAAGAATGTCAGAGAGGAAGAGATAGGCATGATGATCAATAAGAATACAGTCTTGGAGAGGTTGGGGGAGGGAATGAATACATAGCTAGCAGGAACGCCCATCTCTGAAAAAGGAGTCAAGAAGAAGATGGATTATATATGCTGAAAATTTGAAGGACAGAGAAGGAAAAGGGATTAAATTCAGATCATATAAACACTATTAAGAAAACAGAAGATGGGGAAGAGAGTAGACTTTGAGGTTAGTGATAACAATTTGATACAGCAAAAGTGATAGAGTCTCATTTAGAAATAAATTCCAAAATCATAAATATCAGTGAAGGCCCTACTGAAGCCAGATGGTATGATTCTGGAGTGAAAACAAGTGACACAAGTTCAAGATTTTCAAGTAATGTTCAGCAACCTGATACAGGAACAAAGAAAGTTAATGACAGAATTTGCTCAGAGTCAGGGCTTGTCAAGGTAAGAGTCATTGAGGAATGAAGGCACAAGTGACTCTGGGTACTAATGGGAATAACATTAAAATTGTTGAATTTGAGAACCAGGAGTGGATAAGAAGGCAAGTAAAGGAGGAAATAGAGGGATGAACATGCTGAAAGTGGGAAAAGGGTAACTGACCAGCCATTTCAGTAGATATGAAAGGGGAGGAAGGATAGATTGTGGGCAAAGAAGGGAAATTAAGATTTAAGAATCTTGTGAGGGAGCAATTCTGCAGAATAACAGATCCAGAGTAAGTGTGGGTGCTTCAGTGGAGGTGCAGAGGTGGTGTAAGAGTGTGGAGGCTAGAGTGTGGCAAGGGCCATATTTATGGGTACTGAAATTAACAAGACATTGCCATGAGTGAGGCAGGAGAAGATGTAAGCCAAAGGCTAAAATATCAAGAACAATACTGAGGGGTTCACAGGTTGCTAGAAAATAGCAACAAGGAGGGGCCTGGGGGTCAGGGAAAGGTGTTTCAAAAGGCCAGACATTGCTGAGAGCAATGTTAGAATGATGGTTTGGGACTGGCTGACAGGAAGTAAGAGTATGTTGCTTCCTATATCACGATAATTCTGAGGAATGGCAGGAGTAGATACTGCCGGAGAGTTTTGACCTGCTGTCAGGTCAAAGTCAGGGGAGGAACAATCCACGAGAAGAATTAGGGTGTATATGAGCTAGTTCACAATCAATTAGACTCCACAGGAGACAACACTGAGTGTTGGTTTACAAATCTGGCTGGCTCTGGGAGCCCATCTCCATCTCCAATCTCTGTCTTTACAGCACCTCACTACATCACCATTAAATCCCCTCTTCTTTTAATATTTCTCAGTCTTCAGTCTCCCAATTTTTTTTTTTTACCTTCCTGTGAGTTTGATGAGTCCAGAACAACTCTAGCAGAATCTGCCATATAGGCTGAATGAGTTGGCCAGAATAACACAGTAAGCCAGTATTGAATCTGAGAAAGGAAAAGACAATAGTGAGGGACATTGGCAATGATGATAAGGAACTCAAATCTCAAGATTAGCATAGATGAGTCTAGAACTCTCAAGCTTTGTCTTCGTTTCTCCCTTTAAAGTATCTGTGCAGTACTGGCAATAGTCAAACTGAAAGTAAGATTCCCTTAAACATTTTATAACACCTGTCTACTCTCTTTGATGTTCATGGGAAACCAGTCCTTTTAATCATAGCAATCAAAAGCCAGAAATAATAAAGTAAGGAGGATGAATTTTTGAACAGTTAATTTTTACCTTGGGTTTACCTTTAAGCACATATATTTCCATTAATGTTTGAATTGCAGGCTGTGTCCCTCTTTATGTTTGTCCTGTATTCTTTTATGCCAATGCTTTCGAGCACGGCCTCATAAAAATTTTTCAGCAATGCTATGCAGCCTAGGAACAAGAATAGAGAATTAGATGCAGGAGTTTAATGAGGGTTGGGAATTAGTAACTTTTTCTATTTAAAAGAAGTTTAGATTTCTGCTTTGCATGCATTATAAAATAGGAGCATCTTAAATTTATTAGGTTGTAAAGTCTATTTAAGTCACCAAATACAATGTTTTCAAATGTGGAACCATTAAAAGAATATGTAAATGGAAACAAATTGTGGAAATCTCAGGTAAATATGATTTGGCATAGGTGCTGAAGCAAGGTAAGATTATTGATAGCTTTCTCAGTAAAAGAGTAAACCATGGAGCCTCTTGCTCCATATACCAGATAAAAGTTAAACTGGTCAATGATATCATATGTATTTTTTTTTAAGAATCTTTAAAAAATTTTTTTTTAAATTTATTTATTTGACAGACAGAGATCACAAGTAGGCAGAGAGGCAGGCAGAGAGAGAGGAGGAAGCAGGCTCCTTGCTAAGCAGAGAGCCCGATGCGGGGCTTGATCCCAGGACCCTGGGATCATGACCTGAGCCGATGGCAGAGGCTTTAACCCACTGAGCCACCCAGGCGCCCCTATCATATGTATTTTTTTACAGTGCTGTCAGATAGGATCCATATAACTTTGTCAACAAAAGCAGATTTTGTTAATCGTTAAGTCAGCTATCAGCCATCAAGTGATTCTTGTTGGATTGTCATGTAATAGACATTGAGCTAGAAAAAGGCCCATTTTCATTCCTGGAGGAATTTATAATCTAAGAGGGACACAGACACACACAAATCAAAATCGAGGAAAAGGCACTCATTAGGGAACCCTAACACATTGGTTTTACTCACCGGGTTCTAAGAAATAGGGTCTTTGGGAAATTTCTGTTACATTTTTGATTGTTTTTAATGGAGGCCTAGTTTTACTGAATTTACTTTCCCATATCATTATTATTTGTTGTTAACTTTGGAGTTGATACTTTCATTTATATATGACACTTGGCATGGCAGGAAATCATGAAGTCATGGATTCTGAGAGCTTCCATAGATTCTGGAGGCCATGTAGTTCTAGAGAGTATGACACTGAAAATCCCTCAGCTGACATGACTGGCCTGGGGCCTGATAGCTCTGCTAGTTAACAGCAGAGGCAACACTTATGCAGGGATCCTCAGTAGCACCTATGATGTTAGGCCCTTGACTGTGCCTCATGTGGGGATTGGGGCGCCATGCTTCTGAGACTGTAGAAGAGAGAGGGGAGAAAGGTTGATTACAGTCCCCTCTTCTCTTAACTAGAGGATGGACACCAGATGATGATGGGAGGAAGCATCCTAAAAAAAGATACAAAAAGGACTACATCTTTGGTTACAATTTTAAGAAAGAAACCTAAATTAATGGAAATTGAGGGAGTTATCAAGATTTGGTATTGAAATAAACACTATCTGTTAAGTATTAATAAAAAAGCTGCCAAAGTGTTGCTCTTTGGTATTTATTTTCTTTTAAGATTGTCAGCTTTGAAAGGTATGTTCTGTATGTTAATTACTCATATGCTTAAAAATAGAGCTTAGCTTTATTGTGTCAAATAAGAAAAGCATACTTATTTCCATTTCAGGTAAACTATACCTGAAGTTTGGTTAGTGCCATGAAAACCAAGAGGCCTGACAGGGAGACTGAGCAAAAAATCTTCTCGTTTGATAAAACTAAAAAAGTGAGAGAAGGGGATGCCTGGGTGGCTCAGTTGGTTGAGCGGCTGCCTTCGGCTCAGGTCATGATCCCAGCGTCCTGGGATCGAGTCCCACATCGGGCTCCTTTGCTGGGCAGGGAGCCTGCTTCTCCCTCTGCCTCTGTCTGCCTGTGCTCGCTCGCTCGTGCTCTCTCTCCCTCTGACAAATAAATAAATTTAAAAAAAAGTGAGAGAAGATGATTTTTACCACTCAGGCCATAAACATATCAACTTCATCTTGTGACTTCTTGCCGTAAATGCAGGCACAGTACATGAGGGCATAAATAACCTCTTGAGTAATAATAGAAATATTGAAACTAGTAGCTATAATTTATTGAACATTCGCTATATACCAGATTTTTATATCATTGGCTCTATAAGCATTATCTTTTATCTTCGCACTAACTTCCTTTTGAGGTAGATTTTGTCATCTCTTTTTACACACTTAGTAAATTAGACTCAGGGACCTTCAACGATTTGTTCAAGATCAAGGAGCTAATGGTTGAACTCCATGGACTATAAAGCCAGCTTTCTTCTATGTCACTGTTAACACCTAAAATGTGAAGGAGTAACAGCAAAACTACTTTCAGATAGTTAATTGTTTCAAATTCTTAACATCTGCTCTCTTGTTGGTAGTTAAAAGAATGTGCTGTCAACTATATCAGAGTCACTCTCTATGAGTTTATACAGGGAGAGAATTATATGTCTTTTCTTAAAGCATTCCTTTCTACCCAAAAGGTTTGGAAATAAGAAAAATCCTCAAAAGAGTAAATAAAAATAATAGAGGATATATATTTGTAAGGTATGTAAATATGGGATCATAGGTATCTAAAAATGTATAAGAAAACAAAACAACTCTTCTGAGCAGTCTCTTTAAAATGTAAATGTGACCTTCAAATTCTTTTTTTTTTTTTTAAGATTTTGTTTATTTGTTTGACAGACAGATCACAAGTAGGCAGAGAGGCAGGCAGAGAGGGGAAGGAAAGCAGGCTCCCTGCTGAGCAGAGAGCCCTGATGGGGGCTTTGATCCCAGGACTCTGGGATCATGACCTGAGCTGAAGGCAGAGGTTTTAACCCACTGAGCCACACAGGCACCCCAACCTTCAAATTCTCTGGGTTGCTATGCAAGGAGATGGGAACCTTCCGGCTGAAGGATGTCTGTTAGAGGAGAAGTTGTAGAAAGAAAGGGTTAATTTGTAGTGAGATTCATTAATTAAGTCAATAAATATTTACTAGCAGCTTACTAGGTGTCTGGCACTATTCCAGATGCTCAAGGTAGAGTAGTGAG
Source organism: Mellivora capensis (assembly GCA_004024625.1). Classification (NCBI taxonomy): domain Eukaryota; kingdom Metazoa; phylum Chordata; class Mammalia; order Carnivora; family Mustelidae; genus Mellivora; species Mellivora capensis. The sequence goes on along the minus strand of PISX010025378.1, from coordinate 4,077 downwards.
CATAATAGGCAAAAACTCTACCTCATGAAACTTATATTTAGAGCAGTTGGTTAATTAATTTGCAAAGGAGAAAAACAAAAACAAAAACAAAAACAAAAACAGCACAGGGTGAATTAATCTATTAGCAATAGAGGAACAGCTGGCCAGGAGAGCCCAAATATTGTGGCCAGGTAGAGAAAAAAAATGGAGTTTTTTTCCTTTAGGGGCTAGGGACTTGGCAATGCAGGAAATGCTGATGAGTGGTGGGAGAGGAAGGGCACAGATGGGAGGGAAACCTGCTTCAGGATCTTGAATCAGGAAGTAGGTGCTGGACCCCAGAGAAAAGCTGAAGAGAAGTTTCCAAGTCAGGGTCTAACCAAGAGTGGTAGGTAAACATGGACCTGACAAGGAGAGCTGGCACTTCAAAATATCTAAGGATGGGGAAGGGAACACCCCAGCTCTGAGGGAGGGAATAGGGATCTATTCCCTAGGTGATCTCCCTAGGGAATGCCCAAGCACTTTTTGGCTGTGTGGCAGCTCTGTTCCTTGACTATTTGACAGGGGTTGTCTTAGTGTGTCTTCAGCCAGGACATCATCTGCAGGTGGATTTTCCTGCCTGCCCAACAGTGTGAAGGGTGGGGCTGGTGATACCCTCTCATGGTCATGAGGAGGGAGTTAGTGACTCACTTTCCCTCAACTGAAACCACACTGAGCATCAGTGAAGGCTCACATGTGTTTTTTTTTTTTTTTAAACTGGAGAGTTTATGAAGTTTTCTCAAAGTTCTGTAAGTAAGTCTGTGGGTGGGGGGAGGAAATTAGGTGCCTTGCCCATGATATATCTCCAGAGCTCACTTGCTCTCTTCCTTCCTCAGGAGCAAAGGGTCTCTGCTTAGGTTTTGGGAACAAGGAGGACTGTCCCACAGGGACAACCCCTTTCTTAATGCCTTTCCCTGCTTTTATTTCCAGCATTTATTTTCCTTTAAACCCTTCCTTGTTGGTATTTTTGACACACTCACACATATTTCCTAGGACGCTTACTATAATAATAAAATCTCTAGTCTGTCTCTTCTTGTGGATTGTAAATTTTAAGGCTCAGGCATTACTGATTGTCAGTACTCAACATTGACTTTATATTCTTTATATTCCTTTAAATGAATAACTTTGGTAAGTATTGCTAACATGGTGTTCCTTGATTCTGTGACCCTGAATTACATTACAATGTGACCTTACACTAGCTGATGATAAATGATGTTTTCTTACACTTGCTTCCCTTTAATTCTTAGATTTACTCCAACCCTTAGGAGCAGGAAGGAGATGAGAGTTGACTCATGACTCATCAGATGACTCTACTATAGGAGCTTTGTAATCTGATTATACTCTGAACATCCACTGCCCCTTCTCTGGGGAGGTTCTATTAAGCACTTGAATCAGTCATCTGCTAGGCATCAGGGGAAAGGATGGATGGAAAGGAATCAATGAAAAAGATTACATGGAAGGAAGAGCTTGGGTCAATAATTGTTCTCTTAAAGTTTGTGAGTGATTTCCACAGAAGCTAACTTTGGTCAAAGATTAATGAGGAAGGTGAATGGGTAACCTGTGAGGCCACCATCTCTAGCAAAAGTCCTGTTTTGGTCTAGTTACATGCTGTTCATGTTCACTGGGCTCTCTCTGGAAAGAGGCAGTCAAGAGAGGGACAGGGAGCTATCTTTTCTTGCATACCTACTGTGCACTCAGTATTGTCAAATGCCATCCGTTTATTATTACATCTAATTCTCAGAAGAGTCCAGTGATATGGGCACTATATTATCTCATTTTATGGTGAGGAAATTGATATTTAAAAACCACACCCAAGTCACACAGTCAGGATGTGACAGAACCAGGATTTAAATCAGCTCTGAGCAACTTTGATGACAGTGGTAGCACCACAGGAATTCTGGGGGTGTATTCTGAAAACAGAGTAATACCCCAGCAGGACTAGCAGTTCCTTCTGGTTCTTGGACATCCCTCCAGTCGTGTGGTGGTATCTCCCACTCTAACAGTTTTCCACTTACTTTAAAAGTAAGGTTTTTATGCTCAAGGACAGTTAGGGGAAGTATAGAAAAAGAAGGATAGTTTCCTTTGCTTACTTTTTTAAAAAAAATTTCTTTTTGGTGGTTTTCTACCTTTATTTGAAAATTAGTAGATAGTTCTCATCCACATTTAACATCTGTAGATTTTTAAAAGTTGTGGCAGGTACACCAGTAACTAATGGATAGACCTTGTTTGGTGAATCTTTGTCCTCATTATGTTTTCTGGGCAGCCGCAAACAGATATGTTAGTCCTTCAGCCCAGATAGCTTTGTAGAGCCTGGTGTCAGTGTGCACATCTGGAGTTACCATCTCCATCATGGCAAATTTCCAGATCTCTTTGAGTGTCCAAGGGGCACACTTCTTGAAACCCACTCCATGGATCAGCTGGTGAATATGGATGGTGTGTTCCCTGGTCATTGCCTTGTTGATAGTAGAATGACTCTTCTTCTCACACCCTTCTTTGTGGGAGCTATTTGGCTGAGCCCTCCAGTTTGAAAGGAAGGACTTCTTTCCTGATCTTAAGACAGAGGTTAGAATTTGGTAGAACTGTATAATAAATTTCTGTCATACTTTCTCTCCTACTACTCATCTCAGGCCAGCCCTCTTTCTCCTGTTTTGAAATTAAACCTTTTAAAAAAATTAACATATAATATTTTATTTGTTTCAGGGGTATAGTCTGTGTTTCATCAGCCTTGAACAATTCACAGCCCTCACCATAGCACACACCCTCCCCATTGTCCATCACCCAGCCACCCATCCGTCCCACCCCCTTCCACTCCAGCAACTCTGTTTGTTTCCCGAGATTGAGTCTCTTATGATTTGCCTCCCTCTCTGGTTTTGCCCTGTTTCACTTTTTCCTCTCTTTCCCCATGATTCTCTGCCTTGTTTTTCAAATTCCACATACCAGTGAGATCATATGATAATTGTCTTTCCTTGATCGACTTATTTTACTTAGCATAATACCTTCGAGTTTCATCCACATCATTGCAAATATTCATAAAGATTTCAAAAAGGTTTCATATTTGATGGCTGCATAATATTCCATGGTATATAAACACATCTTCTTTATCTGTTCATCTGCTGAATGGACATCAGGGCTCTTTCCATAGTTCGGCTATTGTGGACATTGCTGCTATAAACATTGGGGTGCTTGTGCCCCTTAGGATCACTACATTTGTAGCTTTGGGGTAAATACCCAGTAGTGCAATTGCTGGGTTGTAGGGTAGCTCTATTTTCAACTTTTTGAGGAACCTCCATGCTGTTTTCCAGAGTGGTTGCACCAGCTTGCATTGAACTTAAGTCTTTAAAATACTTTTAGCAAGATAATTAATAAAAAAGGCCCTAGGAAAAACAAAAACATAACAGCTGATAAAGAAAGCATGACAAATTAAAGAGGGAAGGATAGGTCAATAAATAATTGGGAGACTTGATTATTTAAAACAGAATGCATTTGATGCCTAACTCATACTATACACAAAATTAAATGAGAAATATCTTGAAAAATTAAATATAAAAATTTTAAACTATAAGAAGATAGTGAAAGCATCAGTAAATTTCTACCTGCATTTTAGCTGACAAAAGTCTTTCTAAATATTAAAGCACTGAAAAAATTGCAAAGGAAAATTAGAGTTCACTATATACTAAATTTAAGATACAAACAATCAGAAAGTATTAAAGGGTAAATAACACATTGGGAAACTATAATAGACAAATATGATAGAGGAAGAATTGACAAGTTAAAGATGCTACAACATTTATGAGAGAAATGCTAAAGCAAAGTTTTATTTCTTCTGATATAAATACATTTTAAGACATGTCTCAATTTTTTAATTTTGCTGAGATTTTTTTGGAGCTAATTATCAACAAGCCTTATAATTTCAAGTTGTGTGGGTTTGATATCCATGATACCTCTGTCCCCATGGAAGTTCTCAATAAATGAGTTAAGCAGTTAAGCAGTTATGACCTGAGAATGAGGTACTGTGTCAAGCTGTTCAAAAATTAACCAGGCATGGATCCTGAGCCTGGGGGC
>PISX010025377.1:0-26246 GCA_004024625.1 Mellivora capensis | reverse complement strand
CCTAATCAATTCCATTTGGTCGTCCATGGTTTTCTCCAACCTCGCTATTGCCTGGATAATTGTTAGCCTGAATTCCCTTTCCGACATAATGTCTATGTCGGTAGCCATTAGCTCTGTTGCAGAGGGCCCATCCTCTGAATTTTTCTTCTGTTGGGCATTCCTCCTCCTAGTCATTTTGGTGAGAGTTGGCTGAATAGTTCTAGCTGGATGTATCGACCTTGGTGCAGTGAAGGTGCACCCTGGAATGCTTCTGAGCAATCAAGAGTCCCCACCCAAATGAAAGAAAAAAAAGAGAGAGAGAAAGCAGAAAAAGAGAGAAAGAGAGAGAGAGAGAGACAGGAAAAAGAAAGAAGGATAAAAGAGAAGGCTCAGCCCAAATGGGCCCCAAGGTAAGGTTTGTGAAGTATACAAACAAATACAGACAAACAAAAAAGACTGATAAAAGTAAATGACAAGAGAAGAAAAAAATATATATGTACATATATATGTAGAAGCAAAACAAAGAAACAAACAGACAAACAAAAAAAAGAACCTCGTCAAAAAGAACCCTAAGTATAAGATTTATAGACTACCAGGACAAACACAAGTATACAAAAATACTGGTAGGAGAAAAAGATGGGAGAGTGGCTGTAAATTCTCAGTGTGGGCGAGGAAGGTTATTTTGCTTCTTCTTGTGTGTGTCTTGATATCTTTTTTAAAGGATACAACTTTCCTAAGATATCAGGGGATTAAAAATTGGTTTACCTGTAGGGGTAGCATTGAGTGGGGAAAGGGGATTACCTTGAATTTTAACTCGATATGAATATTAGCAAATAAAAGTAAAGAAAAGAATGATCTAAACTAAAGTGAAATTAAAAATATATATATATAAAAATAGAAAAGCAAAAGAAAAACATGGGTATATGTATCAAAAAGTTCAGGTTAAAATGTTATTATGGAATTTGATGTACTGGACATCTCACTGTGATGGTAAATAGGCTAAAAAAAAATCTATATAACAAAATAAAAAAGATCTTAAAAATTTTTAAAAATGAACCAGAATAGTGGGAACAAATTAAGAATTAAACGTATCTATGAAGTAGTAGTGATTGTTGTCTTCTAGGCGGGTTGGCTTTCTGGGAGAGGGGCCTGCCACGTGGGTTTTCAGGCTGTGTTTCCTAAGTTAAGTCCTCACACCCCCCTCCAGGGGGTGGGCTCTGAGGAAACCGGGCCTTCAGGCTTTTGTTCTCTGGAGGTTTTTATGTCTGTTCATTTGTTTTCTCTCCCCTTGGCAGCTCCCGATGGTTCTTGGAGGTTTAGAGGAAAGCAAACTACACCCAGACCTCCCTCCCAGAGAGAAGCCCCAGTCCGTTCCCCTCTGGGTGCTGCAGAGCAGGTTTCCAGTCACGATCTCTGGGGACACCTGTGTGTCCTGCTTGTACTCAAAACCACAAGCGGCAGCTGTCTGGGCAGCTCCAGACCGCCAGAGAGGTTCCAAGCAGGGAAGGCACACAGAGATTTTCCTGCTGGCCCGAGCTGCGAGCGATCAGACTTTCTGGGTCCTAGAGAGCCCCCCAGCTGGTGCCCGTGCGCCTCTCTCAGGGGAGGGGGTGGAGCTCGTCTCAGGCTCTGCTAGCGTGGCACGGCACACACGTGGGGACTGCAAAAGTCTGTTTCTGCTCCGGGAGGGTCCCAGCCCCTGCCACAGGCCAAGCGCCCTTAGAAGGTCTCCTCACAGCTCAGAGACCAAGACCTGGTTTCTCCGCTGCACTCTCTCTGGCTCAGCACCAGGGGTGTCTGCCCTCCGTGGGGGACTTAAGCCCCTGTCCCTAACAGTTCCAATTCCCACAAATTCACCCTGCGATCTTTTCTCTTTTTGAGTGCTTTTTATCAGTCTTCAAGTTAATGCTGGTCCCCAGTCATAGCGGACTCTCGTATTGGGGTATTACTTCCCAATGCATCCCCTCTGGTGGCTCCCTCCCCCTTTTGTTTATCTTCCGATACCAGTCTGGCGTTCCCACTCCGCTTTACCTGCCCACTGGTGTCTTCTGCCCCCGTAGAGATCCTGACGAGTAGAATTCTGATCTCAGGCTGATTTCATGAGTGATCAGAGTTCCTTGGTAGGTAATCAGCTCACTTTAGGGGACAGGTTGAACCAGAACCTCCTCTTAGTTCCCCGCCATCTTGTCCCCCCATCTTGACACATGCATAATTCTGATAAATAATGAAGTCTATAATCTCACATAAAGTTTAAACAAGAAAGAAAAATCTTTCCACTAAAGGAAGATGGGACAAAAAAATCTGATTGACTCTCTTCAGGCTATATATAAAGAGAAAAATCATATAAATAAAATCTTTCTTGAAATTTAATATCTGCAAGAAAGGCTAGTGTTTGGACCTAAATTAAGGCTATCTTTATAAATTAAAAAGAAGGCAAGCAAAAAAAAAATTTGATTATTTTTCCCAGTGGGTTGTCAATTTGAGGGGATAAGGCTGATCCACGCTTCATGAATATTTAAGATTTATGTTGCTTTCTATCCCTCTCTCTCTTTTTAAAAAAGATTTATTTATTTATTTATTTATTTATTTATTTATTTATTTGAGAGAAAGTGAGCTGGGGGAGGGTCAGAGGGAGAAAATCTTCAAGCAGACTCCCCACTGAGCATGGATCCTGATGCTGGGCTTGGTCCCAGGAGCCATGAGATCATGACTTGAGCCAAAACCAAGAGTCAGATGCTCAACCAACTGAGCCACCCAGGCACCCTTCTGTCTCTTTTTATCTACAAGTAATATTATCATTTATTTTTTTCATCTATATTTAAAACATAAATGCCTATTTATTCAGTCTGTATTTAACACGTCCTATAGGTTAATGATCATTTACTATCTATAGTTAATAATTCTTTTGAGTTTCATCTAACCCATTTGTTAATCTTTTCCTTAAAACCAGAAACAATACAGCAAACACACTATATTATGAATGAAGCATATATCTGAGGTATAGGGCATTAAAAAATTGATTTGAAACACCAATTTGGAAATATCCCCAGACAACTGCAAGGGAACACTTGTGCACTGTTGGTGGGAATGTAAACTGGTGCAGCAACTATGGAAAACAGTATGGGGGTTCCTCAAAACGTTAAAAAAAACCCTACCATATGATCTAGCAATTGTATTTCTGAATATTTATCCAAAAATAAAAGTAAACCACTTATTGGAAAAATCTTTGTGGCCATACATTCATTGCATCAACATTATAATATTGATAGCCAAGTTATGGAAACAACCCAAATGTCCTTCAACAAATGAATGGATAAAGAAAATATGGTACTGATCCATTATGAAATATTATTCAGCCATGAAAAAGAAGAGCTTGACATTTGACATAATATGAATAGAACTTGAAGACATTGTGCTAAGTGAAATATATCAGACAGAGAAAAACAAATACTATATGATCTCACTTATTTTTGAAGTCTAAAACAAACAAACAAACAAACAAATACATCCAAAGCAGAAAAACTGAGTTCAGCCATACAGAGAACAGATTGGTAGTTGCCAGGGGTGGGCAGTGGATGATGGTCAAATGGATAAAGGTGACCAAAATGTACAAACTTCCAATTATAAAATAAATAGCATGGATATGTAATATACATCATACTAACTTTATTTAATAACATTGTTATTACTGTATATTGGAGTGTTGCTAAGAGAGTAAATCTGAAAAGTTCTCATTACAAAAAAAAAAAAAACTACAAGCATTGTAGTGATGGATGCTAATTAGACTTATTGTGGTGATCATTTCACAATATGTACAAATATGAAATCATTATGTTTTATGCCTGAAACTAATAGAGTGTTATAGGTCAATTACAGCTAAAAAATAAACAAAACTTTAAAAAGGATATACAGATAGTAAATAAGGCCATAAAAAATGCTCAACATAGTTTTTTATTAGGCAAAAATGCAAATTAAGATCACAATGATATACCACTACTTACCAACTAGAGTGACTATAATTAAAAAGAATGACTTTACTAAGTCTGGTAAAAATAAATGAATTGCTTATATTCCATTTATATAAGAGATACTCTATTGGTAATGCAAAATAGAAAACAAATTTGAAAACATTTTGGGGCTTTCTTTAAAAGTTAAATATAAAGTACCATATGACTATCCAGTTATTCAATTCCTTCCTTCTACCCAAGAAAAATGCATGTATATGTTCACATAAAGGTGTGTATGCAAATTATAAATGTTCATAGCACTGTTTTGTTTTTTTTGTTTTTTTTGGAAAAACCAGGAACAACCCAAATGTCCATCAACATTTATCCAACAATTTATAAGTAAGTTGTGTTATATCTGTAAAATAAAATACTGCTTAGCAATGAAAAGAATGAACTACTGATATACACATTATGGATGAATCTCAGAATAATTATGCTGAGTGAAAGAAGCCAGACCATAAAAAAGTAGAGCTTTTATGATTTAATTTCCATATAAATTTCTAGAAAATGCAAACTAGTATCCAATGACAGAATGCAGCTTAATAAAATTGCCTGGGATGGAAAAGGGAAAAAGAATTAAAAATGCCACAAGGAAATTTGGGGGGTGAGTGGGTATAATCACTATATTCATCTTCGGACTATGGCGTTGGTTTCATGGGTGCACACAAATGACAAAACTCAACAAGTTCTGTATTTTAAATATATATATGTCTATATATGCATATAATATATAGATCTATATTTGTCCATCCCTCAATAAACTTATTAAAATACTTTAAAAAATTCAAAAATGTAAAATGAACTATATTTTTTATGAAGTACACAGGTTGAAATAAGAACCAAAATATCTTGAAAGTAAGAGAGAATAAGAACATATTATTATAAGAATAATATAAGAATAAGAACTAATTAAAGGCATATTCACCTAGGTATATTCATATGAGTTAAGAATATTTTAAGGTGAGAAATATTAGTAGAGATAAACAAAAACAATTCCATAAGAACTAAAGGGTCAATTAAACAGAGAACCATAACAATCCTAAATTTACTGGTGTTATAATATGATTTAAATTTTATGATGTCAAGTCAACAGAGCTATAAGTGAGAATACAATGATGTACAATTATATTTGGATATTTTAACATACATTTATGAGAAATTGATAGAAAAAGTTAACTTAGAATTAGAAAGAAAGAGATCTGTAAAGTTTCACAGTAACATTTTTTAAGTGAATATGCAACATTAACCATTATATACATTGGGTCAAAAATTAACATTCGATAATCATCTGAGAATGAAACAATAGAGTATGTTCTATGAACAGTTCAATTACAATGGAACTCAATATACTCAGTATAATTTGATAAACCCTGAATGTCTGGACATGAAGAAACAGACTTCCAAGTACCCCAATGAGTCAAAGAAAAATATCAATATGTTCCACTGAGTTACCATAATGTTATGGCAGGACAAAAATGTGTGAAATTTAGTTATTTCAGTGTTCAGAAGACAACGTATGTACTATAAAAGAAGAAAATTTAAAAGTCAGTGATCTAAACTTTCTTTTTAAGAAACTAGCAAACGGGGCGCCTGGGTGGCTCAGTGGGTTAAGCCACTGTCTTTGGCTCAGGTCATGATCTCAGGGTCCTGGGATCGAGTCCCGCATCAGGCTCTCTGCTCATCAGGGAGCCTGCTTCCCTCTCTCTCTCTCTGCCTGCCTCTCTGTCTACTGTGATCTCTCTCTGTCAAATAAATAAATAAAATCTTAAAATAAAAAAAAAAGAAACTAGCAAAAGAATATCCAGTTTAATCCAAAGAGAGTAAAAGAAGAATGTAATCAAGAACAGAAAACATACATTCAATAAAGAAGAGGATCACTCTCTTAAACATTGATTGAACTGATAAACACTTAGCTAAGCTAAATAGAAGAAAATTAGAGAAAAGACAAATAATATCAAGGATGAAAATGTTGACATTATTTCAGATTCTACATATCTTAAGAGAGTTACAAAGGTACATAATTACATGTCTACATTATAAATTTGACAACTTGAAAATCAAGTAATCAAAATTGATATAAAAAATCTGAAATAGAGAAACCTCTATTTTTACTAATAAATTATGTAAGTTAAAACCTTCCCATTGAGAAAACTACAGGAGAAGATGGTTTCACCTGTAATTTTTTTCAAATGTTTAAGGACAAAACACTTTTTCAGAGAATAGAAAAAAGTTAAGATACCTCAAAACCCATTTTATGAACTAGTATAACTTTGGTATTTAAAACCTGACAAGAATAGTATGCAGGAGAAAATTTACATGCCAATATCTCCCCCATCAACAAATACACAACAAAATAATCCAAGCACTATTTAAGCTATATGACCTAGTATTAAGGAAAAATGATATTTCATCCTAACAAATGGGGTTTATTCCAGGTACATAAAATTTTAATTATAATCTGAAAACCCATCAATGCAGTGTATCACATAAGCAGAATAAATAACATATCAGTATCTCAATAAATGCAGAAAACTCACTTGATAAATTTCAATATCTGGACATTAAGTAACAGCAAAAATACTCCCAGGAAATCAGGAATAGAAGAGATATTCCTTAGCCTACTAAAAGCTATCTACAGAAAAGGAATTAATAGACAAACAGAAAATAAAAGCTGTCAAAAAAATGCAGTGAAACATTGAATATTTTCCTCAAAATAAGCCAAGAAATACTGATTACTTCCAATTCTATTAAACATAATACAGTGATAAGGCAGTCAAGGTTAGTGTAATAAGGCAATAAAATAAAATAATTGCCATAAAAAACAGAAAAAAAGAGATTAAAACTCTATTTACAGGTAATAATTATGTACTTAAGAAATCAAAATGATTCTGAAAAAATTGTTAGAAATAACAAAATAATTTATCAAGGTTTCTAAATAAAATTTCAATATATGTAGAAATCAATTGTATATCTAGAGGTTAGTACAAGACAACTGTAAATAATTTTTATAGACATTATTCACAATAATATTTAAGACATCAAAAACTTTGGAGAAACCAAATGAAAGATGTGTACAACATATACATAGAAAACTACAAGTATTTTGAGAAACATTACAGAATACCTAAATAAATGAAGGAATGTACTATGTCCATGATTTAAAAGATCAATATTATGAAGAATCAATTTTCTCCAACTTTATTTTAAAATGTAATGCAATCCCAATCAAATCTACAATAATTTTGAGAATAAATTTGCAAGCTTATTTAAAAAATTAAATGGCAATGAATATTACCTATAATAGCCAACATAATCTTGTTAAAAAGAGCAAAACTATATGACTTACAGGACTAAACATCAAGAATTACTATGAAGCTAAAGTATTAGGACAGTGTGATATCCATATTCTTTGTCTATTCTTATAGAAAAAGTATCCAATGGAACAGAATACACAGCCCAGAAACAGACAGGCATATACAAACACTTATTTTCAACCAAGTTGCCACTAAAATTCAGCACAAAAAGGGTAGTCCTTTACTAAATGTTGCTTACTTAATTGGATATTATATTAAAAAATAAACATTGGCTTACTTCACAACATACACAAAAATTCATTCCATATGGAAAAGAGCATACATAAATTAGAGGATGAAATATGTCATGAAATATGCCTGGAAGCAGGGTCCTGGGATCGAGCCCTGCGTCGGGCTCTCTGCTCGGTGGTGAGCCTGCTTCCCCCTCTCCCCCTCTCTGCCTGCTTCTCTGCCTGCTTGTGATCTCTGTCTGTCAAATAAATAAATAAAATCTTTAAAAAAAAGAAAAGAGTGATAATGTATAAAAACAATTGGTAAAAATTCAAATAAAGTTGTTCTTATTTTTTTAATCCATAACTACTAAGAAAATTTAAGTATTCACGTTTAGTTTAAATCTCTCAGAATCCACATTTATTACACATACCATTATTAATATAACATAGAAAATGGCACCTTGACTAAGTGGTCCAAGATTGAAAATCAGAAAATGGGAATGAGAAGAGTTTTAGCAACACCAAAGGCACAATCCATGAAAGAAATAATTGATAAGATAGACTTCATTAAAATTTAAAACTTCTGCAAAAGACAATGTCAAAGAAATGACAGAACAAGCCACAGACTAGAAGGAAATATTTGCAAAAGGCACATCTGATAAAGGATTTGGATAACATCTGTTATCCAAAATACACAAAGAACTCTTAAAACTCAACAGTAAGAAAACAAACAACTTGATTAAAATATGGGGCAAAGATCTTAACAGATACTTCATCAAAGAAGATACACAGATGGTAAATAAGTATATGGAAAGATGCTCCAACATCATATGTTATCAGGTAAATGCAAATTAAAAGAACAATAAAATACCATGAAAACACCTATTAGATGCTAAAATCTAGAACATTTTCAACACAAATTGCTGATGAGGATCTGGAGCAAGAGGAACCCTCATTCACTGCTGTGGACACAAAATGGTACAGCCGATCTGGAAGACAGTTTGATGGTTTCTTACAAAACTAGACATACTTTTACCATATAATGCAAGAATCATGCTCTTTGGCATTTACCCAACAGTGTTGAAACTTACTGTCTACACAAAAACCTGAACATGGTTGTTTGCAGCATCTTTATTCATAATTGTCAAAAGTTGGAAGCAACCAGGATATTCTTTGGGAGGTAAATGGAAATATATAAACTGTGGTACATCCAGACAATGGAATGTTATTCAGTCCTATAAAGAAATAGGCTAAGCCATGGAAAAATATAGGACTTTACAGGAATATTCCTAAGTGAAATAAGCCAATCTGAAAAGACTACATCCTGTATGACTCCAACTACATGACATTCAGGAAAAGGCAAAACTATGGAGACAGTAAAAAGATCAGTGGTTGCTAGGGTTAGGGTTGAGGTAGGGAGAGATGAATAAGCAGACCACAGAGGATTTTTAGGATAATGAAACTACTCTTTATGATAGTATAATGATGAATACATATCCATATATATTCGTCCAAACTCAGAGAATGTACAACACCAAGGGTGAATATAATCTTATATAAATTATGGAGTCTGGGTAATAATTATATGGCAATGTAGGTTTATCAATTGTAATAAATGTTCCACCCTGATAGGGCATGTGGGTAGTTAGGAAGGCTATGCATGTATGGGGGCAAGGGGTATATGGGAAATCTCTTCACCTTCTTTTCAACATTGCTGTGAACCTAAAACTGCTCTTAAAGACTTTTTTAGTTTCAATATATTAACATTTGTATGATTTTTAACAGTAAAATAATGTGTATGTCCTTGAGCAGTACCTTTAAAGGTTAGTATTCTTATCTAATTAAATTTTCAAAAGAAAGAGCATATGGAGCACTGGGTATGGTACATAAACAATGAATCCTGGAACACTGAAAAAAATAAAATTACAGAAAAAACCCATATAGTTTTTGTGTTGTACCTCCTAGTTTTAATAGCTTTGTAGTTGAAGGGGAATAGAATTTGCCACCCCAAAATATGTCTCTATAAGGATAATCTGGAGCTGGCTATTTTTAAGAAACACCAGACACAAAAGCTCTGAAAACCCAGCAGAAGTTATTTTTTTTTGTCAGAGAAATTTATATTTATAAGAAAAATCTCCCATTTGCAATTATGTCTTCCTCTCTGTACCAGGAAGAGAAGAATGACTAAATCTCCAGAAACCCTTATCAGTGGAGAAGGCAATGGACTTAGATTTGTATAACAACTTACTGTTGTTACTTGCTACTGCTTTTTCTGGTAATCTCCCATGAACAGTTTCTCCCACTCATGCCTCCCCCAATTTTTATTTTTTCAGTAGCTAAAGATTATATTTAATATGATGGCTTGGACCATTTTGGGCTGCTATTCAATTTTCTGGTTGTATCCCATGTATAGAAAGCCTATACATGTTATTAAACTTCTGTTTGCTTTTCTCCTGTTAATCTGTCTTTCATTACAGGGGAGTCTCAGCCAAGAACCTAGAAGGGTAGAGGGAAAATTATTTTCCACCTCTCCAAAGTCTTAAAAAAGAAAGACAAGAGAAAGGGAGATGGGAATGTGAGAGAGGCAGGACTAAAAGAGGACTTCAGTTAGTCTTTCCTTTCTAATTAAGTTTTTCTTTCCAACTTATCTCTTAAATCAGGCAAAAGACCTAGTAGGCAAAGCATCCCATGATGAAGACTGAAATTATCCCTAAAGCAATAAGGACTGTCCTGTACCAGCAAGACCCCACATAATTGACCCCAAGACAATGATCAGCCTGACCTTTACTGCCCACCTGCATCTACCCACTGACCTTTGTCCCACATTTTCCTTATATAAACCTTGAAACACCTTCAGCACTTTGGAGATAGTCCTTGAGATGTTAGACTACTATCTTCCTGGTGTTAGTTTCACTGAAATAAATTCTTTTCTTGTTTCACCACCACTCATCTCTCTGCCTTCAGATTTTGTTGGCAGTGAGTGGCTAAACCTGGTTTATTTGGTCCCCCTGGAGCCAGGTGCTCTAGCACCCCTGCACCCTGGTTATAAGGAGAGAGAGAGAGAAAGAGACAAAGAGAGAGGAAGAGAGAAGAGGGGAGGCCAGATAAGGGAGTGAGAGGTAAGGAAGGTGAAGAAAAAGAGAGGAAGGAAGAGGGAAGGGAGCAGACTGGGAGGTGAAAATTGGTCAATAGCAGACTTCTTGTCAGGGAAAAAATGGTACATATTTAGGAACCCACTTTAAGGGGTGTATTTATTCGTTCAGATGGAGCTGCTTGTGATGTCTTTCATCAGATAGGACTAGGAAAGACTTAGTTACACTGAAAGAAGTTAAATACTCATGATGAAGCCAAATCAAATAAGAAGCATAGCTGAGACATTACAAAGAAGGCTGAGGGGCTGAGCAGAAATCCTGTGGAGAAATTCCTACTGGCATCTTGGCCACAGAGAATTTTAAAGTTAAAGCAACCTTACTTTCTTTACCTTTCTTTTCTTTTTTTTTTTTTTTTAGATTTTATTTATTTATTTGACAGACAGAGATCACAAGTAGGCAGAGGGGCAGGCAGAGAGAGAGAAGGGGAAGCAGGCTCCCTGCTGAGCAGGGAGCCCGACTCGGGGCTCGATCCCAGGACCCTGAGATCATGACCTGAGTGGAAGGCAGAGGCTTTAACCCACTGAGCCACCCAGGTGCCCCAAAGCAACTTTACTTTCAATTTTAAATTGTTTGCTGTGCTGTTACGCAAGTTGTATGGGGTCTTCAGTAAAGTTTCATATACTCACAAATGTCTTCTTCAGGTAAGAGCTGGAGAAAATCAAGAGGACAGGGCAGAATACCATGTTTCACAACATACCAGAGAGAAGAGGAAGAAACACTGGAATTAAGTGTCTCATTGGAAAGAGAGGCAATGAGTGAATATAAGCATGTGAAAAATTTGCAAAAGTCTTTTTGGAGAGCACTACTTTCACAGAATGAGGGTAAAGCAGTTCAAACCAATTTTCTTTAAATATCAAAGGCCTGCATGACCTTTCATACCCTAGTTGCAGTATAACTAGAGGGTAGAATAAAGAGTACGAGCAAATGACCTTTTAGACCTCATCCAATTCTGAAATGCTTTGATTCCAAGAGGAACATATGACTGTTTAGCAATATATCAAAGACTTGCCAGTGTCACTG
The DNA here is from genome assembly GCA_004024625.1 of Mellivora capensis. NCBI lineage: Eukaryota > Metazoa > Chordata > Mammalia > Carnivora > Mustelidae > Mellivora > Mellivora capensis. The sequence goes on along the minus strand of PISX010025377.1, from coordinate 14,562 downwards.
TGGTTTGGGCCAATTACTACATTTATTTATGGTTTAGGAAATTCATTTAGGGCTTGAGGTACAAGACTAAAATAACTCAAGTTCAAAGAAATAACAGTGACATTGACATTTCACACTGATCAGCAAGTCTTTCAGGGAGCTACAGAATGGCAACATTTATAAGCCACACTTATTGTTACTTAAGTGGAGTATGAGATTAGTAGAGAAAACTGTCCCTAAAGCCTCATTATAGAGTAAATCAAACCTAACCCGCTGGCCCAAAGTTGCTGTCACATCAGGAGAGACCAAACCACTAAAAATGGTAAATGCAGTCAAAACCTTATTGCTTCTTTGGGGTGAACCAGAGAAAAAAGGCTGAACTAAGCCATTTCTGAAAGCTCTTAGAAGTGGGAGGCCCTAGATACTGCTAGCTTTTCAATTGGATTACCCAGGACAGTTTGTAGTTAACGAAGAGAAAAATCAATGTCTGCTTATTAACTCCAGACAAAGAAATTTAAAGTGTTTGCCATAGCACTCAGAGTCTAGTTACCTTAAACACAAAAGTTCAATAATTAGCAAATGTGGCCTCTGTCATACTTACCTCTTGCAAGCTGACATTTTCAGACAGCACAGAAAGGAGTTAAATTGACCTTGACAGTGTTTTGACTAGTAGGGGGACTTCTGAGTTCGAACACTTTCACGTATAGGGAGTGCCATGATGAACATCATCATTTTGTGACTATAAAAGAACGGATTGAGTTAGGTAAGATTATACATAGTTTGTGAAAAGGAAAGTACATATTTGTCAATAAAATAATGCCCTGAACTCCAGAGAAGGGATAATGATTGAAATCCAATAGACATATTTCATCGTGGAGAAGGTAAGTACTTTGCTTACAGATGGAGCAACAAAGCTACGGAGTTAGAATCCAAGCCCATCTCAAATTTTTGCATACTAAACGATATAATATGACATAGTAGAATGAAATGCATATGACTAAGTTTTAGGAAATTCAAGCTCTGATTCTTGCTCTGTCACTAATGAGCTGGGTGACATTCAGCAAGTCACTTCACCTCTCTGGATCACATTTTCTTCACCTGTAAAATGAAGGAGGTGGACTTTGTGACCTCCCTTCCAGATGATAGAGTTTAAGATTCATTTGCTACCTTTTCATTACCTCTACCTTATGGTACAGAATTCCAATTTGAATAAGCAGAGGAAACACTTTCTGGGGTCTAGAGACCTAAGGCTCATGCAATGATTCACCTATGTCTTGCAGAAACATTCCTATCTCTCTTTTTCCAACTTTAAATGCAACTATGGACTCATTTAATTTGAAAGAGCATTCCCACTGAGCTCTGTGTGAAAAGAAGCTGCCGTCATATGAATATTTACCCATCCACATTAAACTAGACATGAAAATATTCCAACTACTCCACTCATTCTATTAATATTTTGGTCTAATAGATGTGGAAGAAGCACTGAGTTGTGATCACTTCCCCAGCTGGTCTCTGCAGAAAGAACTGGAACAGTGTGTACATACATATATTTCACTTACTGATTGCATAACTGGATGTTTCAAGATCACTCTGACCCTATGAAGAGAAAGATATGCTACAGTAAAAGATTTCTGTGTGGCAGAGGCTACTGTAATTTTGCATGATCCAAAGGATTTATTAGTTTAGATCTTAACTACAAGAGACAAAATACCAATTTCCAATTGCATTAAAAGAAAAAGTGGAGATGCACAAAATGTTTTAGCCCAGATACATGAAAAGTTACATGATATTCAGTTTGACTTTGTGGAAATTATTCTCTTTGTACCCCACTTCCCATGCATTATCCACATGTCTTCAGCCTTTTCTATGACATTGGAGGGTGATTTCTGTTAATTACTTCACTGAATTTCTTGCTAGCTCTTTTAGTTGGATGATGACAAGGGATTTACTAGGCAAAGACTGGAGGGCTAGCTATACCAAATCATTTCTGTTCTACTCACTCTGTCCTTCAACGATGAGTTTAATCCCTCTACTACAAACACCCCCATAAGGTATTGACTATTTCAGATTTTACTGAGTTGGAATAACACTATGCCTTCCCCTTGTCTCTTCAGCTCCGGAGATGGTAACAACTTTCTACTTTTCCTAGATGTTGAGTGCCTCATCCTTCCTTACTTATTCCCTTAATTTTGCTTACTCCTCTGTAAACAGTTGTTTCATTAAAATGTTTTCATATAAACCATCTGGAGTGAATTCTGCTTCCTCCTAGGACCTGACTGACACAAGCTAAGGGCTGCTCAATCTATGGCTCAAACCACGCTATTAAGACCTACTCTTTTTCTTTCTCAGTTTTATCCTCCTCCATCTTGGTTCATTTTTATGTTTCATGTGGTAGCAGGGGGTTATTAATAACTCCAGACTTATAGCCAGCCTTCCTTGTTGCAGTTTATTTTAAAAAGTTGTCTCTCTCAGATATTTGAACAGAAATCTTGAAGTAGCACTCATTAGCCAAAGTTGGGCCATATGCCCCAAATTTTGTGACCAGAACAATGAGATTATCCAGTCAGGCAAAAATCCCAAATGCCATCCTCCCTATGCCCCTGGAACATAGAGTGGAGTCAACAGCAGTCAAAGTTTCTCCACTGAAAGTGATGGCTCCCAAGATTATTTTCTAAGTACTATTTACAAAGGAAGAGAAAGGGGATACTGGTGATTACAAATCATGAATGCACAAACAAAATGAATTCATGTAATTGACATGAAGGCTGAGTCTGGGGAGAAAAAAAAAAGTTGTTTTGTCCTCTGTTGTAGCTCACCCTATCCTCTTTACCCAGGCCTTAAACCGACCTTTCATTTTCCTTTCATTTCTGGGGTCTCTGTGCAACTAGGGTACCGTAATTAGATCCCTGCTTCCACTTACAAAACATTTTGTGTCTGAAAATGGTGTTAGGAAAATTCTTTCAATTTTCACTTAGTTGCTTTTGTGCTTAATTATTATTAAAATTAATACACTCTCAGATAAAGTCCAAATATATTACCATGGCTCAGAAAACCCCTCTAATCTGGTCCCCTCCTCCATGATCTCAGTTCATACCAGGATGTCCCCTCTCTCTACATTGCATCTCTCTACATGCAGCTTCACTGAAAATACTCAAGTTTCCAAAATATATTAAATTTGTTTTCTTCTCAGGGATGTTACATTTGCTGCTACCTCTACTTGAAATTCTTTCCCTCAAAATCAAAGGCTGATTCCTTCTTCATTCAAGTCTAAGCCCAAATGTCACCTTTTAACTGAGACCATCTTACGCCCCCTCACTCTTTTTTTTTAATCCATTACTCCATTTTATGGTCCTCTCATAGAATTATCTTCATTGAAAATTATCTTACTAATTTGTTATTTTTCTCTCTCCTGCCAGATCATCTGGTAAGAGAGAGAATATTCATTAATTCATAGTGTTCCTGTCTCAGTAAATATTCATTGAGTGGGGGCACCTGAGTGGCTCAGTGGGTTAAAGCCTCTGCCTTCGGCTCAGGGCATGGTCCCACATCGGGCTCTCTGCTCCGTGGGGAGCCTGCTTCCTCCTGGCTCTCTGCCTGCCTCTCTGCCTATTTGTGATCTCTGTCTGTCAAATAAATAAATAAAATCTTTAAAAAAATATTCATTGAGTGAATAACCATGGTAATAAAGTGACCGAAAATAATAGCCCCTTTTTACGCAAAAGGAATGACAGAACTTCAGATTTTAGAGGGAAGGATATTTGGGGAATCTCTTGATGCCCTACAAATCTATGTTTATAAATATATTATTGAATATACTAGTAAGTAAAATTTTAGAAATAAAACAGAAATATATTTAATGAAGCATAAAACAGATCTGTCAAATTTTTGTTTTGTTTTCTGATCAAGTATGGAAAGTAAATGGTATAAAGCATGTTAACCAGATAGAAAAATAATTTTTGATGCCAACATAGGAAACTACTTCTGTTCTTAGTAGACATAGTGATTGGTAAATTGGGAAGTGGTTCAGGAATGGCCACAAAATGGCTGTTGCAGACCACATATCTCCAGATTTCCATATTTCTAGTGCAAACTACTCCACCCACTGTACATGAAGCACTGAAGAAGGGTGCAATCAAAGTATGTAATAGAAAATGACAATTACTATGGAATGAATGGTGATATACATGAGAACAAAGAGTTGGGTTGAATATTGCATTTTGGTCAGTGCCATTTTGCTGTGTCAACAATATGCAGGAATGTACAATTGAAAATCTCTGATCAGCATAACATTGCTTTTCAGCTGAGGTTAGGCTCCAGGGAATTCTGGCTCCTCCATTTTCTGCTTGAAAAATTGGGAAATTCTTTTGTCCTTGTGATCCTCGGTTTTCTTATGGTGAAAATGGTGATGACATTATTCATATAGCAGTATGATATCAAGCATAAAATATACATTTTGGCATAAGGAACGAATGTTATAACCCATGGAAAGCACTAGCAACTCTTTGATACAGGCAGTAAGCTCTCAAAAAATTGTGGCTTCTACGAATATGATCATCATTACTTCATGTAGTACTTTAAGAATTCTAGTTATCAATACCTATTTTCAGAATCTTATGTAAACCAAGTCAAAATTCCTCCAACTTGATGATTTATTCCTATCTGAAGGAAACATGATAAAAAAAATCAAGATTTGGTAATAAATACAAATATTACTATCATTTACATTTGTTTGAGTTATTAAGAGTTAATCTCTTTGAAATGTAGTTTCATTATTTGCAAATTAGAGAAATCAATCTATGGGGTAATTAAGATGATTACACAATATAATGAATATAAAAGAAACTTGGCAGGGTAGAGATGTGGCAAACAGTAAAGGTTCATTTTTATTGCTATTAATATATGTTAGGGGAGCGCTTGGGTGGCTCAGTGGGTTAAAGCCTTTGCCTTCGGCTCAGGCCATGGTCTCAGGGTCTTGGGATGGAGCCCGGAGTCAGGCTCTCTGCTCAGCAGGGAGCCTGCTTCCTCCCTCTCTCTCTGCCTGCCTCTCTGCCTACTTGTGATCTCTGTCTGTCAAATAAATAAATAAAATCTTTAAAAAAATATATATATATATGTTAGGATTAAGTTTTATTAATTTTTATTTTATACATTAAGATTAACTTTTTGGTAGTTTTAGCAGATTTTATGAACCCTATCACATGTATTAGGAAACTGAGACTCAGAGAAACTAAAGACTCACTTAGGTAGAAGCTAGAAAATAGGATCTTGACCTTGGGTTTTCTCATGTCGATAGCCTTACTCTTTCCATCACCCTGTGTCACTTCTGATTTGGGGTTTTATTTAAAGTCTTTGGCATAGTAAAGAAGATGAGTCTATTATCTGTCTATGGTTTCACTAGAGGATAAAACCAAAGGAGTACTTCTCTATGCAGCACCAATACAACTCAGGTATGTTCCCTGAGCTACAAACTCAGTAAGTCTAAATTCACTCAGCAGAGAAAGAAACTCTGCAGTATCCAAAAGCAAAAGAGACTTCTAAGCTGTAGTTCTTGGTCCACTTCCCACTTTAAATGCAGATGTTTTAGGTCTCAAGAGTGGTAAAACACAATTCCTCCATTTTATGGATATGCCATGTCTCTGAATTCTTCATTCAAAGAATGGTGGCAACCAGTTGTGGAAGCCTCTGACATAAGATCATACTTTGTACTTGCTGGAGCTGATCTTTAAAGCTGAAGGAGCTGCCATTTTCACTAGTTCCCTGCAACACAAGTCATTCTCCTTTACTGTTATGGTTCCTCCCTGTTAACCCCCACCCTTTTAAAGTAGGTTGCTTTTACATCACATTCCTACATTTTCTGTAAGCCACTTTTTAACACCTACCATCCTGTTTCACAGTTCCAAGCATTAGCACACATCACCCCTGTGTCTGGAAGGTTTCATTCACGCAATCCCAGCCCCCGTTTTCCATTCCACACTCTCCCACATGGTATCTCTTTACCCTTCCAAATACTGACTCTTCCTACAAAAAGTCTCTCTGTGAAGTCTTCCCCCGGCTGGCTCGCTCTTTCACAACAGACTTGATTAGCGTGTGATGCCTTGAATATATTCCCATTTGTAGTATACTATCCAATATTGTTTTTAATATGCTTAACACAATTTGTAGAATTGTCTTAGGACCTATTCCAGGCTCTTAAAGAGTAAAAAGTCATACACAGTCTCCGCCCTAGTGGTTCTGCCAAAATAGTGTCCTCTTTTTTTTTTTTTAAACTATTTGTCTCACCTGAATATATCATGCATACCATAAAAGCAGGCTGTGTATCATTCATCATCAAACCTACAATGCCTAGCATGTGTGTCTGGCACACATTAGTTTCTGATTAAATATTTGCTGAATCATAATGGTTAATGAATTTCATTCTGTGTTATCATAAGAATTTGTGCTTCAGAGTCAGACAATTAAGTCTAAGATGTGACTTTAGCTTCTTCTCTGCAGATTCCCAAAGGACTGATTTCATACATTAGAGGCAACTGAATCTGCCCTTCAGCACAATTTGTTGACTTTGACGACTTATTCCCTCAAGTACAACACCAAGTTTTGCTTAACGAGATGCCAGAGGTGCTGGCATCATCGTAGACAGTATTTAGTAGCATGATCACAGCCTTTGTAGCTAGGGAAAGCTGGAGGACATATGACAAACATCATAAACAAGGGCAGCCTGGTTTTTATTTTAAAAGAAGCAGAAACAAAGCCTCTGCTTCAGAAAAAGTGTTTTGGCAGGAGCTTTCCTTTTGCAAAAGGCAATTGGAAATGAGCAGGGAAATATTTTAATTTCCTGATTGTCTACAGAATTGCACTAGGACATCTTCTCTTACGGTGGTATCTGAAACCCTTCTAATCCTGTCCTCTCTCTCTCTTGCTGTGAACATATCTTTGAACACAGATGCCATATAACTTAACAAATACAAATAGTCCTTATGTTTATTCACTCTACCAACATTGACCTACAAGATGCCAGAGAACCCACTAAATGTCAGAGACTGTGTTAGGCATGGAGACTACACAAATAAGACATAGTTACAAATTCACTAATACTCTTTGTTCTTTGGGGGAGGAAGATTCCAGAGCAGAAAGATATAAGGTCAATTCACCAATGTCGTATTAAAGGTACAACCACGTGCTGAGCAAACCCAAAGGAAGCAGCAATTAAGTTTTGCCCATGACTGCAGGGAAACATCCGGAAGTGGATGTTTAACATTTAGCTGAGAACTGAAAAAGGAGAAGAGTGGTACTATGGGCTGAATGTTTCTTGAAGCCTTAATCACCAATGTGGTGGTATTAAGAGACGGGGCCTTTGGAAGGCAAGCAAGCAGGTTTAGATAAAGTCATGAAAGCAGAGACTCCATGATGAAATCAGTGTCCTAAAAAAAGAGACACAAGAGAAACCCTCTTCCACGTGAAGACACAGCAAGAAGTGGCTGTCTGTAATCCAGGAGGAAGACTCTCACAAAACACCAAATCTGCTGGCATTCATGATGCCAGCCTCCACAAGTTTCAGAAATAAATGTTTGTTATTTGAGCCACCCAGTCTATGGCATTTGTTACTGAGTAGACTAGGTCTTCATGGAAGTTGACCAAGATAGAAATTGCTTCCAAGAAGTGGGGTGCTGCTATAACAAGTATCTAAAAATGTAAAAGTGGCTTTGGAGCTGGAAAATGGGTAGAGGTTTGAAGAACTCCAAGGTGCATGCTAGAAAAACACCCGTAGATTTCCCTGCACAGAATTTTAAAGATGATTCTAATCACCATTAAGCAGAGCCTTAGAGAGAGCTTCTATCTTATAGAATATACACATAATCATGAACAGGATGTTGGTGGAAATATAGATGGTAAAGGCCATTTTGGTGAGGTCTCAGACAGAAATGGGAAACATGGTATGGAACAATGGAAAAAAGGTGATCTTTTTTAGGAGGTTGCAAAGAACTTGGCTGAACTGTGTTCATGTTCTAGTGTTTTGTGGAAAACAGAACTTCTAAGCAATGAAATTGGTTATTCAGCTGAGAACATTTCTGTGCAAAGTGTTGAAGTCATGCTTGGTTCCTCCTGACTGCTTATAGTAAAATGTGAGAACAGAGAAATAAATTGAAGAAAAAATTTTTAAGCAAAAGAGAAGCAGAACTTAAAGATTTAGAAAACTCTCAACCTCCATATTACAAAAAATGAGAAAAACATGTTCTGAAGAGAACACTAAGGGAATGGTGGACCAGTAATTTGATAAGGATGGTTAGTGCATGTGTGAACCTAATCAGCTACCCCAGTGGGAACACTGCCAACTTGGGCGGAAGGGGATGAAGACAGAATAAAATGAAGAAAGGCTCTCAGACTTCTTAGATTTTACGGGACTGGGCCAACAGAGCTATTTGGCTGTGAACATGCAAAATTCTTCAAGAATTCACACTAAGTACTAATGACCTTGAATCAGACTTACAGATCATTAGGGTTACCTCCTCAGTTCCAAAAGTCTGGGGACACACGTTGCCTCAGTGTCAAAACCACATAGCTTCTGCCCTAAGCTTTGGGAATGTGGGAATGGGGCTACTCAGAGCCTGTTCAATAGACAGGCCAATCTCAGTTCTGTCTTGATACTTTTGTATATGTCTGAAAGTCTCAGCCACCCCCACCCAATCTGCATGGTTGGCACTTTTTTTTTTTTTTTTTTTTTTGTCATTTAGGTCTCAACATAAGACTGTTGCCCAATGAGACCTGTTTAAATGCCCAAAAATGAAGTAGATTATTCTTCCTCAACATATCACTCTTCACCCTGATTCTTTTTCTTTTAAATAAAAATTTGAGCACCAGGAAATTGTAGGTTGCTGGATTCAACCTGTCCTGTACATTGCTTTAGTTCCAACTCAAAGAATTGTCCCAGTATACAGTAGGTCCTTACATGATTTAAATTTTCTTTCTTTTTTTTTTTTTTAAGATTTGATTTATTTCTTTGACAGAGACACAGCAAGAGAGGGAACACAAGCAGGGGGAGTGGGAGAGGGAGAAACAGGCTTCCTGTGGAGCAGAGAGCCTGATGCGGGGCTCAATCCCAGTACCCTGGGATCATGACCTGAGCTGAAGGCAGATGCTTAACGACTGAGCCACCCAAGCACCCTAATTTAAACTTTCTTACACGACTGATTTCTCATCTCTCATCCCTTATATGTTGATATTTTTAATGTAACTTTCACAAGGATACTTTATTGCCCATTTTTTTGGAGTTTTGGGAGTCTCCAAACCTCTTTTGAGCTTCCTATGTCTGCCATAACAAAGTGCCACAGACTAAGTGGCTTGAACAACAGAAATTTATTTTTGCACAATTCTAAAGGATAGAAGTCCGAGATCAAGGTGTCGGCAGGTTAGTTTCTTCGGAGGCCTCTCTCTTTGGTTTGTAGATGGCTTTCTTCTCCCTCTGTCACTTTAAGGTCTTTTCTCTGTGAATATGTGTGTGTTTCTGTGTCCTAATCTCTTCTTATCAGAATACCAGTCATATTAGATTAGACTCTAATGATTCGACTTAACCTTATCTCTTTCAAGATCCTAATTCCAAATATAGTCATATTCTAAGGTAAATACCTCAACATATGAACTCTGGAGGGACACAGTTCAGCCCATAATATCATGCAATATGTCCTCATGAGTCTTCTAGGAAATATAGAGATTACTATGTAAAACAATTTATAATTCTTAAAACTTTCTTGATTCAGACAATGGATTTTTATTTTGTTTTTACTTCAGTAAACACATATGTAATAATATATATACTAAGCTCATGTAACAAAGAGACCTCAGAATACAATACCTTAAGCATAATAAGTATTTATTTCTCTCTCAGCCCAGAAATAGAGAGTACAGCAGGTGAGCAGTGGGCAGTTCTGTTCCACGAAGTTGTCCAGAAATCCAGTTCCCTTCCATCTTGTCACTCCACTATTCTACTGAGAGGTGGTTTTCTCACATCTGTTTAGTTGAACCTGGGTTCCCAAAACAACTTTCTCTTTTAGCATAACAAAGAAAGAGGCAGAGAAGGAATGCAGAAAAAGCAGTTTTCTATTTTGGATGTGGCATTGGAATTAAGCCTTTCACTTCTGCTTTCATTCCATGATATCAACTTGCTCACATGATCATACCACTTGCAAGAGGAGCTCAAAAATGTATCTATTGGGGCATCATGTGACCTGCCATGTAAATAACTCCATGTGTGGTGGTTGAGGACTTCCAGCACTAAAAGGAAGAAAGAGAGATTATATATTGAGGGAAAAGTAATTTCTGCTGCTTGTGCAATATTCTGATTTAAAACCTTAAGATGAGGTAAATTTGTTGTAATTATCACTGGAACCTGGAATTATTTTTTCTACCAAGTTTGACAAAAATTCCATCACTTTGGTCATACTTTCTGATCCTAAATTTCTATCATAGGTAATTATGTGCCATTTTATATAAATTAGATGCATAAGAAGAAGCCAAACAAAGTTTGTTGCTCAATAAGCAACAGAGGCAGCCTGATAAACTTTAAAGGACACTGTTTGAAAGTGACACTGAGTGTGCAAGCATAGCCAATTACCAGAACAACTGTGGGTAAACTACCTCATGTCTCTGAATCTCAGCTTCCAGCTGTCTACACTGATTATAATGTTTACCTTGAGGGCTGTCATAAAGGCTTAGACTAATGTATGAAAATCATCCTGTGACACTCAATAAACCCTCATACGATTTGGTGGTTTCCTTCACTTAAGTACATGGTCTCTAGGTGAGACCGCTTGTTATACATTTAACATTCGTGAGATCAGATGATTCTCTTAATCTAAGACCCATTTTTCTTAACTACAAAATGAAGGGAATAACAGGACCAAATTTGTAGTGTTGATGTGAGGTTTGAGTAAAGCAATGCCCAGGAAGTGCTTGGTGCATCCAAGTATTCGGTAAACATTACTGAAGATAATTTTTTTCTCTGCTGGATATTGTGGCCCAGGTCATTAGACAAGAGTCTTCTTCTAGCCTTGTCTGATGCCCTACATGTCCACAAATTGGCTGTACTGCTGGAGAAAAAGGAAGATGCACAGCACATCTGTTTCCCATTTAGGAGGCCTTCAGGCCGGGTGCCTTAAAAATTAAACTGCATTATTGTCATTATCCATGTGAAGCCTTCTTTTCATGGTGAAGCTGTTCATACTTAGAGTAGAAAATTACAACTTCCAAAATTGTCTCCCCAGGGGAAATCTAATGGGTATGTTTTTTATTTGGTGTCTCTTGCAAATGATCCCTACCAAATGAAGAAATCTGATTAAATTCATGGAAACTTTTCAACAGACAGTGACTGGAAAACTGTGAATATGCCCCTGGCCACATTCTTTGTCTCATCACCCCCACCCGCTCCCCCCAGCCACTAATTCAACAAGACTATTTAGCGGCCTTTTTTATGGAAATGGAGGTACAAAAGAAGTTGGGAAATTTCTGACTGTGAGGAATTGCCCGTTTGGGGAAAATAAGGTCAGGTCACAAAAATAACCATCAGGAGACATCGTTCAGCTCTATGAACATTCAGAATTGACATAATGCATTCTCACAAGACTTATTATTTTCTATTGCAGACATGCTCTTGGGATATATCCCCATAACACACTCCTATGGATCTCTGAGACATATCAGTTTTTCTTGAGTAATGCTCCGTGGACACTGGTGATTCCTATGTTAATTCCAAAATTTACATTGGAACCCATTAAATAATTATTTAAGAAAAAAAAAATAAAGCAACCGAATTTGCTACCTTATGGCAGTCTGTGTACTTATCAACTGAATAGACAAGAGAGGTGACTTTTATAGACTAGGGAAGGAATAAGCATCCAGGAATAAAGCTAATGTCAAAGTAACAAGTACCCTTGAAGTTTGGTTTAAAAGGACTGCGTCTGGGTAGTGTTAGGTTTGATCGCAGACCGATTGAATGGAATAAAGGCACCAAGGCAAGCGAGCATTCGAGGACCGGCTTTATTGCAAGCACCCTCGGGCGAGGTTCCGCGACTCTGGGGGAAAGAGAGTCGGGAAGTCGCGCGTGAAGCAAAGAGGTGCTTATATGGGGTTCTGCTGGTGAAGTCCGAAGAGGAGGTACTGAGACCTTGTCGAGTTTTCCTAATAAGGGCCGAATTCAGCTGCGGGGTTCCTCATTGGTTCGTCGGTGGGAGGAGAAAGGTTTGGTCTCCCCTTTGAGTTTGCTTCCCAGGTCTGACGTGGTCGTTGTCGCAGGAGGGTGATGGCGGGGACCGCGGTCATCTTAGGTGTCCGTCATTTTGAATGGTTCTCCCCTCTCTCGCCTGACCCCAACAGGTGGCTCAGTTGGTTAAGGTCGGCTCAGGTCATGGTCCCAGAATCAAGCCCCGCATTGGGCTCCTTGCTCCCTGCTCTGCTTCTCCCTCTCCCACTCCCCCTGCTTATGTTCCCTCTCTCACTGTCTCTCTCTCTCTGTGTCAAATAAATAAATAAAATCTTAAATAAAGTAAAATAAAACTACTGAATCATAAGCATTTGTCGTGGGTAGAATGAAACCTAACAGAAAGTGTTCTTGACATAGGGGTACTTACAACTAAGAAATCAGATCTTGCCACATTCTGAATTTATGTTCCCTCATTAGAGTCAAGTTAAATAGTGGTAGAAATGCCACATAGAGATGTTGATTACTTCTTTTAGCATCATGTGAGGAGACGTGAATGATAAGGTCTTCCTACTATGCACGATGCTAAGGTTGATAACCTGGTTCATGTACCTAGTGAATCATTTCATATAAAAGCACATTTATTCTTTGGCAGCATTAGGTAAACCATGGAGAGATATTTTGAGATTAAAAAGAGATTGATATAAAGAAATACAGAATCTGAGCAACATCTTTCTATTCTTGAATGGCCAGATAGGGAGAGAAGAGGATCCCTTTATGCCTCTGTCAGAAATATTCTCAAATCATATGAAAGAACTGGTATCAGCTTTCAGAGAATGTTTTCCACTTAAACAAGGAAGAGGGTACTATTTAAGAAACTAAAAATCCCTGTAGGAACATACATTACACTGACATCTACTCAATGGGACTGGGTGCTGCCATTTGTTAGCTTTATACATTAACCAAGTCCTGGCTTTATGATTTGTTTAGAAACATACCATCTCAAGAAGGAGAAATGCTATTTCCTTTCAACAGATTATAAGGAAAGGAATAGTGTAGCAAAACTATTTGAAAATGCAATCCAGTATTTATACTCTCCCTTAATTACTCAGTGTTTGGTTTGAAAAGAAAAGAAATCAAGACAGTTACGCACCTATAGGTCTGTAAATCTTTTCTCAAAATCAGTTTGCCATTTTTTCCCAGAAAAATGTATTCAGTGCCAAGAGAATGGTGCCATATTAATGTGCCATTTCTGTTTGATGTTAAGCCAAATTGTCTCACACTCCAAGAATGATTTTGTGAAGCACTGGAGTGGAGCTTTCCAATTGTACTGCTTTAAAACAGTGCCACAACTTCCCAGGGAGTTGGTTGAGAGAGTGCATTACCAACTGGCCAGCCATTATTATTCTTTAATCCAGAAGTCTGGTCTATTGACTAAATGATTCAATGGTTTACAGGAAAATGTCAACGGACCAAACATTTTTGACCACCCTGACTGGCTTGCATCTCTAGCTTTTAATCAAGGCATTGATCCATTCAATTTAGAACAGCCTGTCTATAACAATAAGATATTGAACTCCTGGAGTCAAGATGGCAGAGAAGTAGCAGCTGAAACTACATCAGGTAGGAGGAGATCAGCTAAATAGCTTATCAAACCATTGTGAACACCTACAAATCCAACAGGAGATCAAAGAGAGGAAGAACAGCAATTCTGGAAACAGAAAATCGGCCTTTTTGGATTTTCTGGATGGTAGGACTGGCAGAGAAGTGAATCGAAAGGGACGGGAGGATAGATGGTGGGGGAGGGGCCGGCTCCCGGCAAGCGGCGGAGCAACTGAGCACTAAATCGGGACTTTTAAAAGTCTGCTCCACGGAGGGACATCGCTCCAGAGGCTAAATTGGGGTGAAGCCCATGTGGGGTCAGCGTGGCCCCAGGTCCCGCAGGGTCACAGAAGGATCGGGGGTGTCTGAGTGTCGCAGACCTCGCAGGTATCGGAGCAGGAAGCCAGCCGGCCACAGAGACAGAGCCGAGGAGTGAGCTCTCAGCTCGGGGTTACCTTGAACCGGTCGCAGGCTGGGTGAGCTCGGAGCACGGCCAGATGCGAGGGAGATGGGAGTGGCAGGGGCTTTTCTCTGAGGGCGCACTGAGGAGTGGGGCCCCGAACTCTCGGCTTCTCTGGGCCGGAGATTGGGAGGTCGCCATTTTCATTCCCGTCCTCCGGACTCTACGGAAAGCGCTCAGGGAACAAAAGCTCCCGAAAGCGAAACCGAGCGGATTACTCAGCCCGGCCCCTGGTAAGGGCAGTGCAGCTCTGCCTCGGGCAAAGACACTTGAGAATCACTACAACAGGCCCCTCCCCCAGAAGATCAAAAGAAATCCAGCCAAGACCAAGTTC
>PISX010025376.1:0-26256 GCA_004024625.1 Mellivora capensis | reverse complement strand
TCTTACAAAACAAAAATTCAAAAGTACAAGTATTAAGGAATCAAGATAGTGACATCAGATGCTAAGGTAACTCAGAATCTTCTGAGCACGGGCAAGTGTGCATATATACATGAGCATGTAATTTTTTTTTTTTGCAAGAAGATGCAGACCCTTTTTAGATTTTCAAAAGAGTATCTGGCCACAAAAAATACAAAAATATCATTTTAGAAGGGTTAGAGTTCAGAAAAAAATCCCATCACTCTCAGGGAAAGTGATAATTCTTATTTTTCTTCTCTTTCAACAACCTAAACAGCTGGCACAAAGCAAGTGGGTTGCTGGTGACAGAATGCATTTCATAGAGCCATCAAGATTGGAACTTCCTCTCTGAATGTTTTACTAAAAGGAAATATGGATATTACAGTATCATAAAATATCTGAGTTAGAATATCTATCAACTCCATTTTTATATATGAGGAAAAAGGACTCTAGAAAGGCTCATTGCTTGAGAGCTTATGACTGTTGAAAAGCATGCCCTGACCATTGTCCTTTAGGACTATAAAGCTAGAGGAGAAGGGAGTGCTAAGATGGCCATAGGAAAGCTGAAACTCTTAAGTATTTGAAAATAATGCTTTTGGCAAAAGCAGTCACTGTTCAGTGATGAGTAACATCTTGGGTTACATGTGGCTGGCAAAATAAATTGCCTGCAACCTGCTTCATCACCTCTGTTAGGCATTGATATCACACAGTGTAAAAATGGGTGTTTTATGCAGGGAAAGGACACTAACATATGTGTGTACCACTCCGGAGTCTTTGCTGCTGGTGGATGCTGTGATAATTACACACAAATATTCATTCAGTCTGCCCACCATTTCCTTGTAATTGACAGTTTCTGACTCCTGGGCTCACTGGAGAATTGTACACTTGGTGCAGCCCAGTAAAAGACAGGAACGGGTTTGTATACATTGCTCTGTCAGGCAGACACAGTTCTGGGATGTTGGAGTTGTTCATTTCAGCCTTTGCCACATCATCCCACACAACTCAAGTCAGGATTCAGTTGCATGAAGAATTGCTTTCAAGCTTTTAAAGTAAGATGGCTTGTACTGTGAGATAAAAACTAGAGGATTTATGATTGCAGCAATATTTTTCCTACCTACTTAGCACTGTGGAAATTTTTTAAAAATTTATTAGTCAATATTCATTGGTTGGAACAAAAGATTTATGTCTTTGATTTTGCCTAATGGTAATCGGAACAAATTTGAGAAAGACACTATAGTACCAGTAGGTGGTAAAACGCAAACAGCTTCTATCTCTAGAACAGGGAAGGCAAGGTTGAGAATACTCAGAGGTTACTTTTTAGCTTTTAAGTTTCAAACTCAGTGTCAGAAACAGTCAACATAATATATCATTTCTATTCAACAAATGAAGCAGTCCTTATTTATAATAAAAGCATATGGTAAGTTGGAAACATCAAAACACATGCTATATACATTCTAGAACTGAAATATTTGTCTAAAACCAACTGATCACTTGCATTTTACAGGCTTTATCAAATATTCCTTTTCCTTATGAGTCAGAAAGTAAAGGCACAGGCTACAAAGGAGTGCATGTCTATCAGGGCAAGGGAAGATGACTGACACACTGAGATAAGTAATTCTGCATATGCATTGTTTCCTGCCTTATTAAATATTGGGGTGAATGATAACTCTAGGGTCCTTACAAGTGTCTAAGAGGTGTATTATGTTTTTCTTTCTTTACTTTATTTTTTTAATTTTCAATCCCATTTCTTCCTCTGCATCTAGCTCAATGAAAAGGTCCAGGAATTACTAACAGTAACTTTTTCCTTATAGGGCTTGTCATTTCTATTCTTTGTTGTATACTTTCAAGTATACCTTTGAACAAAAAGATATTTTCGTGGAGTGGCTAAGAGTATTCACCATAAAGATTAGGAGATCTGCATTGACTCTTGTACTCTCCTCCTTTTTTTGAGCACTGGGGTCTCATCTGTCAAAGGGTATTAATATTCCATACTTCACAAGATCACTATGAACATTACATGAATTAATACATCCTCTGGACCATGCTTACTTCACATTATCGGCAACTAAAATTGCAGTATTAACAAATAGAAGGTAAATTTTCTTTTTAAAAAAATATATTTATTTGAGAAAGCACAAGCAGGGGGAGGAACAGAGGGAGACAGACAAGCAGACTCTGCACTGAGTGCAGACCCCAATGCAGGGGTCATGAAATCCATGATTTGAGCTGAAATTAAGAATTGGATACTCGACCCACTGAGCCACTCAGGTGCCCTTAAAAGGTCAAGTTCTCCCTTTTTTTTTTTTTTTTTAAAGATTTTATTTATTTATTTGACAGAGAGAGAGAGAGCAGGCACCAGTAGGCAGAACAGCAGGGAAAGGGAGAAACAGGCTTCCTGCTGAGCAGAGAGCCCAACCTGAGGATCTATCCCAGGAACCTGAGAACATGACCTGAGCCAAGTGAGCCATCCAGGTGCCCTGGGAAAGCAAGTGTTTAAAAAATTTTCCAAAGCTTTCAGTTTGACCCACTCTGTATTTGGTTGCTTTACTTTACAATTTAAAAAAAATTTTTTTTTAAATTTATTTATTTGTCAGAGAGAGAGGGAGAGAGAGCAAGCGCAGGCAGACAGAGTGGCAGGCAGAGGCAAAGGGAGAAGCAGGCTCCCTGCCGAGCAAAGAGCCCGATGTGGGACTCGATCCCAGGACCCTGGGATCATGACCTGAGCCGAAGGCAGCCGCTTAACCAACTGAGCCACCCAGACGTCCCTTTACTTTACAATTTTAGTCTGTCTCTTGCTACTTCTGAAATTGGCCTTTGGCAGCTTTCCCCCCATTTAATATATTTCTGCTTCTTTTCCTCAATAGGGGAATCCCTTTCCCTTCTCCTCAGATATTAAATAATTTTGTTTAGCACAGATCAAGATGGTGCCCTTCAATAAGTCTGCCGTGGTTGGTCGCAGTTGGCAGTGAAAGCCACTCATGACTTTTCTGTTACCTTAATCCTTTCTTAGATGCTTGGTTTAGCTTTCTGAGAATTGCTTATGTAGCGGTGCCAACCCTCCAGTCAAAAATCTGCATGTAACTTTGGCTTTTCAAAAATATAATTCACTAGGGGCACCTGGGTGGCTCAGTGGGTTAAAGCCTCTGCCTTCAGCTCAGGTCATGATCTCAGGGTCCTGGGATCGAGCCCCAAATTGGGCTCTCTGCTCAGCGGGGAGCCTACTTCCTCCTCTCTCTCTATGCCTGCCTCTCTGCCTACTTGTGATCTCTGTCTGTCAAATAAATGAATAAATTAAAAAAAAATGTAATTCACTAATAGCTTCTTGTTGACCAGAAGCCTTATCCATAATATTAAAAATCAATTTACACATATTTTATATATGTATTATATACCATATTCTTACAATAAAGTAACCTAGAGAAAAGAAAAATGTTACTAAGAGAATCATAAGGGGTAACAAATTGAGGGTTATAGAAGGGAGGGGGATGGGAGGACGGGGTGACAGGATGATGGGTATTAAGGAGGGCACATGTTGTGATGAACACTGGGTATTATACACAACTAATGAATCATTGAGCACTACATCAAAAACTAATTACTGTATGCTGGCTAAGTGAACATAATAAAAAAAATCATAAGGGGTGGCTGGCTCAGTTAAGCATTCAACTCTTGATTTTGGCTCAAATCATCATCTCAGAGCTGTGAGATTGAGTCCCATGTCTGGCTCTGTGCTGAGTGTGGAGCCTGCTTAAGATTCTCTCCTTCTTATGCCCCTCCCTGCTCACACAAACACACACTCTCTTAAAAAAATAAATAAGGAAGAGAAAATATATTTACAGCACCATACTGTGTTTATCAGAAAAAAAAAATCCATTTACAACTGGACCTGCACAGCTCAAACCCATGTTGTTCAATGATCAATTGTAATATGCAGAATTAGTGATCCACCACGATTCTACAGATGTGACACCAAAGCAGCACCATCTTTTACAAGCATCTTAGCTTTCAGGTTGCTAAAAGATATTTATAGTTATGTGCTAACATTTACTTTTCCTGAGCTGTCTACTTTCTTTTTGAAACTTCACTATAACTCTTTACCTTCTATTGAGGCTCCTTGACTAGTACCGACTTTCAGTTTCATTTTTATAATTATTTGGGATTATTCATTTCTGTACTGTTTATATGTTAATAAAAAATTTAAAATTTTTAAAAATGGGAAATAAAAACTTTAATGTATTATTAGCCCCAGGGGTGCAGGTCTGTGAATCGCCATGTTTACACACTTCATAGCACTCCCCATAGCACATACCCTCCCCAATGTTTATTTCCCATTTTTATGTTGTGACTTTTCTGGCTGGGGAGAAGGGTTAGCCAGTTTTTAGAGATAACAGAAGGCTCAGCCTAGAGCCTGCCTTTGAGAAGTAAACTAATGGATACAGAGCCATAACTCCTTTACCTGGCTGGTATACCCAGGAAGCATCATTCCTCCCTCTGCTTTAATCATCCCAGGGCTGGGTACCAGGCAGTAGAGACTACCGTTATAGATTAGAACCTAGCCAATCCTGAACTATTTACCTTGTCTCAACTTTCCTATGGAAACCCCAATAAAAACAGTGGCCTATTCTCCACTTGATCCTGCACCTTCTGCTTCTTGACTATCCTGCTGTCTTTCTCATGGGGCCATTCATGGCATGCACCTGTCTCTAGGTCCTGCGAGTATAAGTAACTTTTTTCTGAGCCTCTCCTGTACATTCTCTTGTGGCCATGCCGGAGCATCACAAAAATGAACATGAAGCAATTTCTACCAACAAAGATTTTTTTTTTTTTTTAAGATTTTATTTATTTGACAGACAGAGATCACAAATAGGCAGAGAGGCAGACAGAGAGAAAGGGGGAAGCAGGCTCCCCGCTGAGCAGAGAGCCAGACATGGGGCTTGATCCCAGGACCCTGAGATCATGACCTGAGCCGAAGGCAGAGGCTTAACCCACTAAGCCACCCAGGCGCCCCAAAGATTTTTTTTTTAAGATTTTATTTATCCATTTGAGAGAGTGAGAGAAAACATGAGAGGCGGAGAAGGTCAGAGGGAGAAGCAGATTCCCTGAAGAGCTGGGAGCCTGATGTGGGACTCAATATCGGGACTCCAGGATCATGACCTGAGTGGAAGGCAGCTGCCCAATCAACTGAGCCACCCAGGCGCCCCTAAAGATTTTTTAATTGACAAAAATGCTACTTAAAAACAGATATAGACTGGGGCGCCTGGGTGGCTCAGTGGGTTAAGCCTCTGCCTTCAGCTCAGGTCATGATCTCAGAGTCTTGGGATAGAGCCCTGCGTCGGGTGCTCTGCTCGGCAGGGAGCCTGCTTCCTCCTCTCTCTCTGCCTGCCTCTCTGCCTACTTGTGATCTCTCTGTCAAATAAATAAATAAAATCTTAAAAAAAAAAAAACCCCAACAGATATAGACTGTGCTTTAGGTAAATTTGACATTGGGAAATAACTGTTGTAGTTACAACATATGCTGATGAGTACTATAATACAAGTATATTCAAATGAAGGAGATTCATTTAGTTCTGGGTTGTGTCTAACAAAGGCTTCCTGGAAGAGGTGATATGCTGAGCTTACAAGTTGGAGAAAAGATAATTCAGATGCAGACAGCATGGTATTCAAAGCAGGGAAATAGGAAAGAATGCTAGAGTTTTATAAAGTGATGGAAGCATATATAGAGCATTAAGCTCCCTCTATATATATTCTATATATAGGACATTAAGCATATATAGAGCAAAGGACTCTTTCAAAGTTCTTCATTTTTTTTTGTAATGCTAAGATAATGTATTTTTATACCATGATCCTCAATTTCCTTTCCCTGCCCTGACACACATGGAAGATGATGTTCACATGGAAAGAAAAAAATATTCCTAAGGGATTTATCTAAAATGCAAAGTCAGGGGCGCCTGGGTGGCTCAGTGGGTTAAAGGCTCTGCCTTCGGCTCAGGTCATGATCCCAGGGTCCTGGGATCGAGCCCCGCATCTGGCTCTCTGCTTGGGCAGGGAACCTGCTTCCTCTCTCTCTCTGCCTGCCAAATAAATAAATAAAATCTTTAAAAAAAATGCAAAGTCACTAGCTACATTCAGCCATTTACCCTAGCTCTAAAAAAATATTGTTTTGCTTAAGCAATTTTTGTTTTTAAAAAATAACTCTAGTATCTTTATTAAATACACGAACCATTCAGAAATTTTGCAGCTTTGTTAGTAGTAACAAAAAAAATGACAAAATGTAACTATATGATGATCAATATGATAGTTTGAGAATCCCTGGAAAAGAACCTGCTTTGAGTGTGAGAGAACAGTGAAGGTAGAATACCAGCTAGAAAATAGTTGACATTGTCCACATGGTCTCTGATGAATGACAATAGGAATGGAGGCAGGAAAGGATCAAATACATCTGGGGACCAAACTGTTGTTTAGGTTGAAGAAGAATGAAATCATTGTTATTAGAGAAATAAAGTAAATATGAGGAACAGATTTAGAAGTGGAAGGAGACTTTGGAGAAAAGGAAGATTAATGTGTCATGTATACAAATGCATTCTGCTACACATCACACCCTTTCCACTAATAAATAGGGGCTTCTGTTACTTTCATAAATGAAGTCCAGATAGTGGTAGGTATTGGGGTGGGTCCTGCTGCTCAGAAACCCTTTCAGGGGCTCAGCTCTTGTCCCATTTTGAATCTTACCTTCCTTCCCATGTTTGCTTTTGGGTTCAAGATTATAACACAGCTACTACAGCTTCATATAATGTGTCTCTCTTCAAAGCAAGAAGGCAAAAGAAATGTTAGGGCTGTGTAATAGCTTAAAATACTTTGTGCGAAAAATATTATACATTGGGCACATAGTGTATAAGAGTGTATAAGAGTCATTCATTAAACATTCCATGTGAGTAATAAGGTTTCTCAAGGTAGTTTTGAGATATAGAATATTAGTGATGAGAGGTAAGGGAGTAGATTCCGCCAATAAGGGAAAGATTTTGGAGACAAAAAAGAGAAATGAGAGTTCGGCGAGGTATACCAGTGTACACGGTTCTTGGTTAGGAAGAGAACCCTGGTTTGGAGATGAAGGGACACCAGTGGAAGAACTGGAAGACAGTGCTATCAAGGACCTAAAGGGAAGTTTCCTTAGGAGTATCACAAGCCCCACAAAGGAGGAAAGCAGAAGAGTGAACAAGAGCTATCTGGTAGTAAGATGGACTGCAGTAGCTTCTGTAAGAACTGTTTTCATTAAGTCTGAAAACAGTTGCTGAACCATGAATCAAAAGTGTTAAATATACATGAGTGTGCATAACAATCTCTAAAGGTTTGGTAGTGAAGGAATAAGAGGAGAAATTCAGAAGTAATGTGGAAGATGAAAATTGGAAGATTGGAGAACAACTGTAGACTGAGGGGAAAGAAGAATGAAGAAAGTAATTGGAACTAGAAATGATGGATTATGAGAATTTTAGTCAAGAGCACAGGCA
The DNA here is from genome assembly GCA_004024625.1 of Mellivora capensis. NCBI lineage: Eukaryota > Metazoa > Chordata > Mammalia > Carnivora > Mustelidae > Mellivora > Mellivora capensis. The sequence continues at coordinate 18,736 of PISX010025376.1, read as the reverse complement.
GGTTCTGGGGTTCAGAGAAAACTCTTATTTATCCCCAATGATCACATATTGCAATTATAATACAAAGAAAAAAATTATCATTAAATTCAGCTCATGTTGACCTTGGAGTCAGATACAGATCATAGGTGGACAGAGCCTGATGCATTGCTTGGCATGCATTCACATAGTTCCCCTTTCACTGAGATAGAAGGGAAAATACGATCTAGGTACTTTTAGAAAGGGACAGAAGGGAAGACCATATCTAGTAAATTTCTTTAATTTTTGATCTCTCGGAACACTGCTAGGCTTAAAAGCAGCAACAATTAATAGACTCATGGATCCTGTTGAGGAAGGAAATCCTATGTACCTGCAGGGTAGCTATCCAAGCCATGTTTATGATTAAGGTCTTGTGAGAGTACAACTCAATTCATTCACTGAGGGGCTGGAAGTCTTGGATACATGGGTGAAACCCTGACCTTATCATCAGAGCAGCCCAGTCCCCACATTTAGAAGCTCAGATCTTACCATGTGAGAAAATACCAAAGGCAGACAGACACCACCTTATTTATTCTTTTTTATCCTGTAACTAAAAATAAACAAAGTAATACTAACATAATTTTTGTGAGTGATCTCCATGGAGTGATTTCTCTGGGAGTCAGAGAGAGGCCATCTTTGTATGTCTGAGACAGATGTCCAAATTTTCAAACTCTAAGCTTATTAAATTCTAAAAGCAAACTTACACAAAGGATTCCAGACCATAAAGAATGTTATCACACATGTAGTGCCAAGTACAGCCCAACCACTTCAAAATGCCTCAATAACTGTCCATTATACTTTACACTTCGGACTCCAATTACCTTTTCATAGCTGCATGGGATAAGGTAAGTGTCCATTTACCTGAGAGGTATGGTACTTTTACATTCCCACATAATTCTATACTTTTGCTGTGCTATGGGACTGCGAGCTGAAAATAGCTTTCTTTTTAGAGAAAGAACAGAGAGATTTTCTTTCATTTTTCCATCTTGTAGGCATTTATGAAATAGACCAAGGAGGAAGATCCAAGCTTTGTCTTAGCCATTTACTATGTCAAATCTGTGGAGCACAGGCCCTCTGCTGTTGGAGTTAGAGCTGTCATTATGACGAAAATCCCAATAGGATCCTGTTGCTCCCCCAGAGAAAACATCATTCATTTTCTGGACTGAACTATCCCATGCTACTCACTTGCCTTACGTCTTTCTGTATTCCACAACAGAAGAACCCCCATCCTCTTACATTAGACTAAATTAAGCAACTTTGCAAGACATTTTAAACTTTCTATACAGCTTATGTTCATGATGAAATGAACAGAAAGCCCCCATCTGGGCACTTATTCCATCACTATTCAGAACTAATTAGGAAACACGATAGCAGTGAGGGGATCTAGCTGACAGGATTCCTTGAGACATAAAACTTAAGAAACACCTCTAATAGAAACTATGCAGCTTTTTTAATTGGGAATGTGACCAACACATATTAGCCTAGATACACATAAAAATAAGCGAGCAGGCCAACATACTTCCCTTTTCATGTCAGCCATCCTGAGTAGAACTAGCTGCCTGTTAATACAGTTAGTTAAGCTCTTCCACAGGTGCAAGGTAGGCCTTTTAGGAAGTAAGCACTAATGGAATAAAAATCACTGCAAAGATAATCAGGAAAAGACTGTTGGGTAAAAAAATGTGAACAAAAGGGGCACCTGGATGGCTCAGTCGTTACGCCTCTGCCTTCAGCTCAGGTCGTGATCTCAAGGTCCTGGGACTGGGCCCTGTACTGGGCTCCCTGCTCAGCAGGAAGCCTGCTTCTCCGTCTTCCACTCCCCCTGCTTGTGTTCCCTCTCTTGCTGTCTCTCTCTCTCTGTCAAATAAACAAAATCTTAAAAAAGAATGTGAACATGGCTCTCAGGACACATTTGTCATTTACAGAAGCCCCAAATCTTTTGAATATCTCTGCCTTATTCTGGTAGTTCTCCTGTATCGTGAATCTAGGCTTCTTTAGGTAGAATGATTAAATGATCATTTCCAGGTTTCCTTGGTGTTAGGTGCAGACATTTGAGGAGCTTCCATCAAGTAGACTCATTTGCAGGAGATGTGAAAGGTAAAAGCTCACAATCTGTGACTAAGGAGTCCCGGCAAGGACGGTCTCATGGGGTTGTGGGGTTTCTTGCATCAGCTAAGAAAATTCTGGCCTATAATTCCCGTTTCTGTAGATTCAAGGTAACTAGCAGAAAAAGCAGTGGGATTTCCACTGAAACACTTTTGTGGTATGATAGGCATTTTTTCCTATTTCAGACTGTATAGCATCGAAGCTTGGTACATGGTCCTTGTAGATGTTTTGTAAGATATCAAATACCTCTGGATAAATCAATTTTCTACCTATCTAGCATGAATTTTCTGGTCTGAAACAAAACACTGACTGATAAATTGTTTGGTTTCGAAAGAGCTAACGTATGTCTAGGATTCTTAGATGAAAAAGCCCAGACTAGCCTTTAGAAGTGCTGGGTTGAGGAACTAGCTCCATCCTTAGCAGGCCTTTATGATTTCAGAACCTACACGTTTGACAGGGAGTTTTGCTGTTGTCAGTCTCCCTTTGATGTCCATTTGGTTTACCAACTGTGAGGAGACATTTTCTTATCATTAAATAGTGTACCAAAATAAACATGATAAAAATAGCACAGGATTTTACATAGGTCAACCCATTTCTTCCCAGCACTATATTATTACCTCTGGATAAATTGACTCTTATTATGTTCAAAGATTTTCAGTGATTGCTATGTCCATTTCTATAGCCATTTTTACCAGACCATAGAATTCCCATATCCTGAGCCTATGTGAACAGCTCCTTAGGACTTCATTTCTAACATCACGCTATTACCAAGTGTCACAGGTGATACACCTCTCAGTAGCTTCAGTAGGTTTTCAAAAGGCAAAATCCATGGGGGAAAGACCAAACATGTCCAAAATGTCTACTATACTACTTCTAATTCCAGATGATTTACTATTGCTTAGGTTAATGTCTGTCACACTAGAATGTAAGTACTTTGAGGGCAGGAGTTTATTTTACTCATGTGCCCTAAGCCTCTAGAATAGTGTTGGACCATATTTGAATGAGAATTTATTCAGTGAAGTGCTCTAGCCTCCAATTAAGTGGTGAGCTATTATCTCTGTGACTTCTAGTTCACAATTCTCCATACGATAAGTCTTATTCAAAAGTAATCCCTGATATATGTTCCATGGGCAATAATGAGTTGTTTTTATTTAAATTCCACTTAGTTAAAATAGAGTATAGTATTAGTTTCAGGTGTACAATATAGTGATTAAACATTCCATACATCGTAATGCTGAGTTTTCTCCTGTTCTTAAAGAATATGCTTTGGCTTCCTAAAGGGTCAAAATAGGGGTTGAATATGGGCCATCTTTTCAATAGGGATTTGTTTGTAATTTTTCTTTTATTCCAAAAAAATTTGAATTCATATTTACATAGAACATAACTTTTTATAAAGTATGCTTTTTTTTACATGAAGAATTTCTGAGTATTTTGTGCTTTTTATAGAAGTTTAGATTAGGAAATTTTTCTGCCTAGTGCAAGGTTTTTGCCCCCTTTTACTGTACAGTTTGGTATACTTTAAATTTTGCAGCCTGTCAAGGCAGACTGTGGCAGAGACAAGATAAATGGGGTTGATTTTTAAGCACTGAAATATCTGATCTGTGGTGAAAGGTTGTTTTAAAAAACCTGAACCTAATAAACTTTTTTTTTTTTCAAAGCCCATGTCCCTGTGTCATGTACTTTATAACTGTGCATTGGAATAAGTATGATAAGCCAAACTTTTAGAGATTCAAATGGCATTCTGTACTTCACTTTTGCATAGATTTTTAACATATGCTCTACAACATAAGACAAATATCATTATGGTATTTTATTTACTCTGAATCTGAAGTAGTTTTATTGTGTAACCAAACTGGCTCTGTCATCGTAAAGTCAGTCCGTAGGGCAGTTGACAGTATGGAAGCTGGTTTCATCAGAGCAAGCAAACTGAATTGGAGAATCCCAGCAGACAGATGTTTTATCATCTTGTAAGCTCATCTTAGAAGCAGCATTCTGTCACTATGACAATATTCTGCACATTAGAATTAAGTCACTAGATCCAGCACACACTCAAAAGGATTACAGACAATGTGAATACCAGCAACTGAGGGGTATTAGGGAATATTTTAGGAGATAATTTGAACTCGTTGGTTCCTGGACAGACTTGTGAAACAGTATTCCAGATGTGGGTTCCTATCTTTGCAGACCTGCCTCAACTTCCTTCCTCTCAAAGAGAAATGTAAGAGATGAGCACAAGTCTGATGCTCGCTATCATGGGTCCAATTACGTTCTCACCCTATGACTCCAGTATGAGCTTGATGCTCATACTTTCTCTACTTCTGGTTGCTCTGTATCTTGGTTTTATGGTTACTGTGCCAGTAGATGGTTCTGTTTTGTACTTCACAGTCTATCTACCTCGGGCCATTTCTTCTCCTCTCCCCTACACCTGTACTTGTGAAACTGAGTCATAAGAAAATTACAACTCTACCATTCACTGAGTGCTATCTGTCTGCCATGTACTAGGAGATATTATCTAACTTAATATCCACAACTACTGACAAAGTAGTCATCATTTTCATTTTACAGCTAAGAAAACTGAGAGCCATAAAAGGTAGATGTACATCAACATCACACAGCTAGTGAGTGAAAAACTTGGAATTAACACAAATCTGAATTCAAAATTCAGGCCCTTAACCTCTGCTTTCTTTCCAGTAAATCTCACCATTGATATAACTTCCACGTGCTGTTATTACATCTTACACACTGTTAGTATGATTCACTTCTCATTCCTTAAAAACAATTCCATTTTGAGAAAAACTGCTTGGAATTATTGACTTCATTGGTAACAACTAGACTGAGTTTAGAGTAATCCTCTATTTCTGACCCTTTGCATTATATTTGGGGCTCTAAAACATCATTACTTAGAAAAGAGAGGAAAAAACACAGAGCAATAAATCGTTTGCCCATTTCATAGTTATTATGGAGTAAACTGTCAGTTGTGCCTCACTTCAATTCATTTGCACTTTGAACTCATGTATGCTGTCTCTTGATTCTATTTTCTTTCCTGTGAAATGTTAGTGTGATTAAATGACATACGATAACTCTGGCATCTTCAACTTGTCACCTTCTAATCCATCCTTGATTCATTACCTCTTTAATTTGCTAAGCAATCACATATTTGTACTTAAAAATGTGGCAACATAATTCATGCCAACTTCTTTCCTTGGGGCTAGTGTGACCTCAGTGCCTAATATAGCCTCCATCTGTTCCATTTCAGCCACTGTTCTCTAGTCTGAAACCCCTTCCTCAGCTGTTGCTGGCTGACCTCAGGGCCCCCTGCATAGATCATTTACCATATGCAATGCCTTTCAGTTATCCGCAAAGTCAGGATTTGAAATGCATTTCCAATACCATTCCTCCCCTATACTCTGGACAGCATGGCCCAGCATCACCACCTGCTCCTAGTCAGAATCTCTTTCCTCATCTCTGAAATGTGAATGTCCTGGGGGAATGTCCAGTCTAGCCAGCCCTCCTGGGCCCAGTTTCCAGCCACCAAAAACTTCAACTTTATCTGTGGAATCTATTAGACACAAGGCACTGTGGGAATCTTTAGAGAATATCTCACATTGACTCATTTGCTCCCTAGGTAGCTGAAGAACCAGGGAAAAGTTATATATTGTCTTAGCATTTATTGAGCCCAATTCTGTCCTCAGTTTGGAGGAGAGTATCATTTATGGTTAAGAATACCCCAAAGTTGCCATTTATCTTACCCTTTCCCTAAGACCTCTCATTGCTTCTTTGAGTGTTGTGGAATTGTTAGACTCTTTAAAAAATATTCTCCCCCTCCCCAACCCTTTTTATCCTTGTGTCCACTATCTATCTCTTATTCACTGATTGTAACTACACCCAGCACAATCAGGGCATCTAAGGAACATAGTCAATACCAAATGCTTCACCCTTCAGCTATCTGTGCAAGCCTGAAAGTCTGATTTATTGTCCTCTTATTTCTCTAGTCTCCAAACATATGGCTTCATGTTTCAGTATCACTAAATGTACCTGTGCAGGTTAAAGCTTGTATGGGTGCAGTTTTGGTTTTTATTTTTAAAGAAGAGCTATAAAAAGGCTGCATCCTTGCATTGCTATTCTCTAGGACAATAAGCAGAAGATATACATGATCCTTAAGTTAAAAGGTTCCATTTACCTATGTAAAGGAGAACACAGTGCAGGCATTATACTTCCCATCAGGCAAATTAAACTGCAATGTCTTAGGGGCACCATCGAGTAAGTTGGGGAATAGATGTTTGACTCTCTTACCAGGAGTAACTTGTTCATGTTATTAACCACTATTAATCACTATCAAGTTTACCAACTGGATTCGCTCCATTTTCTCTTGATTTATTGTCTTCTTATTGAGGATGTAACACTGATGAGTACAGACCAATTCAGTTCCCTAGGTAGAAGAGCACATGGCCTAACACTCACTGATGGGTTTCCATTTCTGGAATAGAATCTCTCGTTCCCTGCTGGGGCCATGGGCAGGTTGAACAAATTCTCTGAGCCTCAGTTTGTTTTCACTAGAAACAAAAAAGAACAATCATACATTCTTTATATTGTTGTTGTTAAGATTAAATAAGCTAAATTAAAGAAAGTGCGAAGTACAATCCCTACCACAAGCATGTGCCTCAAATATATGACAGCTTTTATTGTTAATAAAGGAGAAGAGGAACAGTGGAAAGCTTCTCATTCCCTAAAAATTTCTATCTGGGGTAAGTTATGGCCCCTGAGAAAATACTGGGAACATCTGTACTGGTCTGTACATCTCTTATTGCACAAGACCAAGCAATACCTGGGTCCCTTTGGGCCTGCACTTTGAAGCAAGAGGCAGATCAGATCCAGAGTATAGGCCACAGTGGCATCAGCCAGTGGGTACCCACATCAAATTATTCTAATTGGTACTTTATATTATTGCCTTTCTTCCTAGAGCAGAATGTCAGGAAAATGTATCACTTTAAACAACCCTACAAGTAAGTATGGCAAACCTGTTGACTAATCCCAGATGTGTACGGTTCTTTATCTTGAGGAGCTCACTAGGTAGGCTTCATGAATTTATTTTCACCGGAGGGCTTGACAACCAGAAGCAATCAATCCCCAACCCCCTCTCGCCCCCGAAGAAGCCCTTCTGAAAACAGCTCAGGAAATAGGAGATATGGCTCACTTGAACTGAAATAAGACAGCAGGGTAGAATGAAAAGCACTGGACCAGGGCCCAGCTTAATCACTAATCATCTATATGACCTTGACCAGACAAGGCCTCTGATCTCCAGTTGCATGAGAGGACTATGCTAGACCAGCATTTTTCAAAGTGTGTTCCATGGAACATCAGCCCCTAGAGACAGGCCACAGAAAGAGAGTTCTGTGGTTAAGTTAGTTTTATAATCGCTGCATATCAAGTAATTTAGGAAGAAAACCTGTTTTTGGAAATCTATAGTTTATTAGGACACAGTCTTCAAAGCTGGTTGTGATGGTTTAACTAAGTTAGACTAACCTGTTTGACTGGTTTTTCTTTTTTTCTCCCATGTACTGCTGTCATTATTCTTCATACTAGGTTCCCACAAACCATTCTTTGAGGAACATGGGTCATCTCTTGAGTATCATACAGTTTTTGACTCCAAGTTGGAGTCAAAAGATTATAAGATTTCTAATTCTGATTTAAACTAATCTTTGGGCAGAAGGATATGCAATTGGGCCAGACACATTTAGTGCCTTGGCACTCATTACTTGCCAGGAACAACTCAGCCTCTCTCTACCTGAAGGCTTTTTTCAGCTATGGAATCAGACCTATAAGCATCAACAAGCCTGAAGTGGCAAGAGTTAATGCCACTGAAAACAGCTAAAGACAAAGGACAGAAGGGAATTTGGTGGATAAACGTTCAGCTTTAGGGTAAATAACTTTAGGGGAGATAACTCTGAGGCATATTCTGCACTGATCCCCAGAATTCCCCTGTGAGATGTCTTAAATGCCATTTGTCCTGAGTAATAACTTTGTGGGTGAAGAATGATGTCACCTTATGTTCTTTTTCACTTACTTACTCCCCAGTGGTGTTTTCTGGAATTACCTCTCAAGTCAGCTGTTATATTATAACCCTTGTCACAATGTCTGCTATTGGAAAACCCCAAATGAAGACAGCCATCCTTCATACTGTATATCTCCGGATTGTAAGGCTCCTTTGACAGAAGTATGCAAAAGAAGTCTTCAATAGCTTGAGATTTTAAAACTCAGTTCAAAAGTCAAACTCTACAAGCAACAAATATCACCAGCATTACACCAAATAGAAGTTAGTAGAGGGAGAAAGACCTTGCTATATTTTTAAATACCCCATTAAACTGATGGGCACCAAGAGAACAATGCACCAGGTTCAATGTGACTGCAGTGTTTCCTATCTGATACTTCTGTTTCTCATAAATGTATACAGTTAATGGAAGGGGGGTTACTACAATAAATTACAAGAAAAGATTTAGTTATATAGGACCTTCTGATTAGAGTAGAAGTTAAAGTAGGAGGCAATGAAATAAAGATGAGAATGACAACTGTCCCATTTTCCCAAACTTAGATCACCTCATTGAAGAAAGGCTCTAAAATCACTCTTATCCACTGATGTTAAAAAATAATCTGATATTGAGAAGCATTTTTCTTACACATAGGTAATTATATAACCAATTATATATCAGTAATTATCAGAAGGGAAGGTAGAAGGGGCATAACAGTTTTCTCGGTTATTAAGATTACTTAGCATGAAGGAACAATATTAGTAACACATGTCATAGAGTTGAAAAGGTCTAGCCAAAATCTTCACATGAGGACCTAACCTCTCTAAAGCTTTTTCAGAGAATATCTGGAGTGATGAGAAGTTCTCCATTTCACTAAGGCAGCCATTGTCATTATTGAGTGTTTTTATCTTTTATTGACCAAAAATCTACTTGATAGCAAAATCATTTTTTTCTGTATAAAATGAGAGCTATTTTAATAATATGAAAATTATATAGATCTAGGAAGTCTTAATTCTATTGTGATATTGAAAATACTCTTCCCTCCTTTCTCCTGAGAGGTAATATTTAATGGACATTGTCTATTATAATCCATGACTCCTGATAGTATTATTCTAAACTTATCAGAGTGACTGCTCCTAATTTTAGAGAATTTTGAGCAAAGATAAAGACAACCTACAACTTCACTTAGTCACAGAGCCCTGAGCTTAACTATATTGTGGTTGTCTAACTTGTCTGTAATTGCCTAATTTGATGCTTTGAAACTTGGGATTTCAAATAGGATTTGGAAACTATTACTAAGAGCTTTGTAGAAATTGAATCTGCAGAGTATTAGCCAGGCATTTTAAACAGATGAGCTGACCCTCCACAACTTCTATACTTAATTATGAAGTTGATCCTCTAAGCTTCAACATATTTGGAAATTTAGGGAAAAAAATGCTTGCTTGATAGTGTGGTGCCCCCATGACAGATTATAACCTGGATCATTGCCAGCAGGATAATTGGGAAAATCACCCGAACTGGTGAGGAACTGATAGGAGGAGTCAATGTTACATGATGAAAAAAGTACTGCATTTAAAGATAGAATACTAGACTTTGAGTTATGATATTACCCTTCAAAATGTATGTAATCTTGGAAAAAAATGTGAACCTTGGTTTCCAGATCTGTGGAATAAAAAGTTATTTAAAAATTTGTCCTTGGGGCTCCTGGGTGGCTCAGTGGGTTAAACTCTCTGCCTTCGGCTCAGGTCATGATCCCAGGGTCCTGGGCTCGAGCTCCACATCGGACTCTCTGCTCAGCAAGGAGCCTGCTTCCTCCTCTCTCTCTGCCTGCCTCTCTGCCCACTTGTGATCTCTGTCAAATAAATAAATAAAATCTTAAGGACAATTAAAAAATTTTTTTTATTATGTCAAAGTAGTTTTAAAAAAAAAGATGTATTATTTTAGAGAGGGTGGAGGGGCACAGAGAGAGAAGGAGAGAAACTCTAAGTAGATTCCATGCTAAGCATAGAGTTTGATTTCACAACCCCAAGATCACAATCTGAACCAAAACCAAGAGTTGGATGCTTAATTATACCATGCAGGCACCCCTCAGAGTGCTTTTTAATGGTTAAATTAGGTGCTTCTATAAAAATCTTTCACTATGAAGTGCTATGCAAATAAATCATATTTTTCAATTTAAGAGCTTTTAACATCACATACCTCCCTATAACTGGTCCTTTCTTAAAGAAGGACAAAAACAATTGACCTGATCCTAGACAAGAACTCTTTTTATATTTGAAAATCATTAGTTTTATATTTTATACTCCTGAGTTTTGCATTTCTTTTATCATTCTTTCCTGACAGAGGTCCTTTATCAATCTCTGTATTCATACTGGCACCCTAGCATGTTGTGGCTGGACATAGAGGTGAGGATGCATTATGGTTTCAGAGAGAGAGTATTCCCACTGGCACTTGAAGGGCAAAAATCCAAGTGAGTTAAAGAGATGAGTTCCTTTTGCGTTCATACCCTCAGAGAGACTTCTGAAGATAAATTAAAAAATAAAGACCACTGCATTCCTCGTTGAACAATTACGTTTGGTAACATGTAAAATAATACTGACTTCTCTATCTGCTCATGTTTTATTTGGTCAAACATCGAAGATGTCACCACCCTCTTGCATCTTCAAGTACCTCTGTTTGCACTGAGCCAAGCACAGTAAACATGTGCCTAAGGAGTTAGCAGATTATACTTTGCAAACAACTTTTGGTGACTATATTGTATTTGACATTTTAAGGTGAGCATAAAAAAGACCAGGACCTTGGGCATTCTTTCTTACTAGATATGGAATTTGGTCTGGGCTTTGGTTTTTTAAGAACTCCTCTAGATGATCCTAATGCAAATTAAAGTTTAAGAATCACTGCTTTTGGTTAGCTACCACTATTCATTTTGTTTGGTTTTACAATCAAGTCTAATTCTCCCTGTAATTCAGATACTCTGTAACAAACTATTGCTTTTCATTATTAGCTATAAGGGCAAGTTTTTGCACAGTTGTGATAGGCACCTCCCTGCCACTTTTAACTTTATTAAATGAGAATCGTTGATAGCAAAGGGACACACATGTTATAACAATGGTATAAACAATGAAAAGGGAGCTATTAATGAAAAGAAATTTCAACACGTATTTAGATAAATTAAAGATTAAAAGGGAGAAAGGTAATGACTAAGGGAAGTAGAGGAAAATGAAGTCTAGACAATTTCCAGAGGAAGACTCACCCAGTGAGAGAGAAAAATCAGACTGCTAAAACCATGGAGATCATTGGCACTCCTAAGTGTAAGGTACTATGGAAGGCTGGAGTGAGAATTGATACTGAAGATAGGGCAGATATTAATTCAACCACACTTAAATTGTTCAACCTTCCAGGTATAATTTATCACAGTTATTTTCTACCAAGGCAAGACAAACAAGATACCCTCTAAGAAATTTCAGTCCTAGGGAGGAAAGAAAAACCTCTATAACAGAGCATTGTAGGTTTTCACAACATCATGAATAGCTTCTTGTCTGTGTAATCTAAGGCATTCCCATAAATGTATACAGATCCCCCAGTCAGCTTCTTTTTCATTGTCTTCTTCCTAAATATGAACAGATAAGCAGGTATCCCTGATATTTGATGAAAGCCTACACAGTAAAAAAGATTTAACATAAATAAAAAAGGAAAAATGGCCCCATAAAGCAGAAATATTTCAAGGAATATAGAGAACTCAGGTATTAAAATATTAATTACAGAACAGAGTGATCCAAGAAGACATTTATTCCATATAATATTAAGATCTTGCTGCCATCTGACATAAAAAAGAAAAGAAGAAGTATATCTGGGAAAGTAAAAAATATGGAGATAGGGTTTTGAATAAAGGGATAAAGAAGCATAAACATTTATAGATAATAGTAGAGATTCCAGTAAAGAAAAATAGAGATATGAAGAGGAGAATTATATCACAGAAATAATGAAAGAAAAAACATTCTTCTCTAGATTAAGAGATTATACTAAGTGCCAGAATTATTAATTAATATATATGTGACCACTATGTAATTTCAGGACACCCCAGAGGGGAATCTATGTTAAAGAAAATTCTTTGAGAGGAAAGAAATGCCTATAACTAGAAGTAAGAAAATTATGAAAGAAAAAAATTTCACAGGTAAAAGTAAACATATAGTATAGGTTGCAGACTGATTAATCACTTATAAAGCCAAAAACACTTATAAAGCACAAAAGTAGTAAAAAAATACATATCTACAAAAATCAGTCAATGGATACACAAAAGAAGGCGAAATATGACATCACATACATAGAACATGAAGGGGGGGGAATTAAAATTTAGTGCCTTTACCGTGTGTTTAAACTTAGGTGACAATCAGTTTAATATAGACTGCTATACACATAGGATGTTATATATGAAGCTCATGGTAACCACAAGCCAAAACCCTATGATGGATATACAAAAAATAAGGAGAAAGGAATCCAAGCATAACACTAAAGGAAGCCATCAAACCACAAGAAAGCAAGAGAAGAAAGGTGCAAAGAACTACCCAAACAGAAAACAACAAAATAAGTGCATACCTACCAATAATTATTATAAATGTAAATGGTGTGAATGCTCCAATAAAAAGACATAAAGTGACTGAATGGATTAAAAAAAGAAACCAAAAAACCAAACCAAAACAACCCCCCCCCCCCAAGAGCCATCTATATGCTGCCCAGGAGGGACTCACATCAGACTTACAGACATGGAGACTTAAAGTGAAAGGCTGGCAAAGCATAATTTGTATCAGTCAAAATAGATGTTAAAACAAAGACTATAGCAAGAGACAGAGAAGAATATTACATATTTGTAAAGGGAATAATCCAATAGGCATATATAACTAGTCGTAAATGTGCGCACAACACAACAATACTTAAATATGTATTAAAGGAATAAAGGGAGAAATTGACAGTAATACAACAATATTAGAGGACTTTATAACCCCTGACTTACATCAAGGGTAGACAATCCAGATAGAAAACAACAAGGAAGGAGTGGCTTTGAACAACATAATAGACCACATAGACCTAACGCATATATACAGAACATTCTGTCCCCAAGAAGCAAAATAAACATTCTTTTCAAGAGCATATGGAACATTCTTCAGAATATATCACATTAGGTCACAAACAAGTCTCAATAAATTAAAGACTGAAATCATACCAACTATTTTTCCAGACCACAGCAGTATGAAATTACAAATCAATTATTAAAAAAAAAGTCTGAAAGAAAATAAATGGAGTAAACAACATGTTACTAAACAATGAATGGGTCAATAAAATTAAAGAGGAAATAAATACTGGAGACAAGTGAGAACAGAATGGTCCAAAAACCTTTGAGACACAGGTAAAGCAGTTCTCAGAGGGACATTTATATCAATGTAGGCCTATCTCAAGAAACAAAAAGAATCTAAAACAACTAATTTTGTACCTAAAAGAGCTAGAAAAAGAATAGACACAGCCCAAAGTGAGTAAAAGAAAGGAAGTAATAATGATTAGAGCAGAAATAAATGCAATACAGACGAAAAGAAAAAGAGAAAAGATCAATGAAACCAATGCTGTTTTTTTTGAAAGATAAATCTGATAAACATTTAACCAGACTCATCAAGAATACTTGAATACAATCAGAAATGATCAAGGAGAAACAACTTTCACCACAGAAATCCGATGTATTAAGAGAATATAATGAAAATTGCATTAAAAAATTAAACTATAAGAAATAGGCAAATTCCTAGAAAGATAGTCTTCGAAAAATCAAACAGGAATAGGCAGAAAACTTGAACAGACTGATGACTAGTAATGAAATGGAATCAGTCATCAAAAACTCTCAACAAACAAAAAAGTCCAGGACCACATGGCTTTGCAAGTGAATTCTACCAAGTAGAATTAACATCTCTGCTTCTCAAACTATTAAGAAAAAAGGATGAGGAAGGAAAATTTCCAAGTTTATTCTCGGAGGTCAACATTACCCTTTGGCAAAACCAGACAAAGACAGTACAAAAAAAACTACACACCCGTATCCCTGATGAACACAGATGCAAAGATCCTCAGTAAAGTATTAACAAAACAAATTTAGCAATATGTTAAAAAAAATCATTCACCATGATCAAGTAGGATTTATTCAAGGATTCAAGGATAGTTCATTATTTGCAAATCAATGTGATACCTCACATTAACAAGAGAAGGATAAAAATCGTAAGATCATCTAATAGATGCAGAAAAAGCATTTCATAAAATACAGCATCCATTCATGATAAAAATGCTCCACAAAGGGGGTTTAGTGATAATATACCTCAGTGGAATAAAGGTCATATATGACAAACCTATAGCTAACATATTCAGTGGTGAAAAGCCAAAACTTTTTCCTATAAGATTTAGGAACAAGATAAGAATGTCCACTCTCACCACTCTTATTCAACATAGTACTGGAAGTCCTAGCCATAATAATCAGACAAGAAAGGAAATAAAAGGCATCTAACCTGGTAAGGAAGAAGAAACACTGCCATTATATGTAGATGACAACACTATAGATAAAAAATCCTAAAGAGGATACAAAATTAAAAAAGAAGTCTGTTGCATTTCTGTACACTAATAATGAAACAGCAGAAAGAGAAATTAAGAAAACAATTTCATTTACAACTGTACCAAGTAGAATAATATAACTAGGAATGAAATTAACCAAGGAGTTCAAAGACCCATACCCTGAAAATAAGCATTGATGAAATTGAGGATGACACAAACAAACAGAAATAAATTGTGTTCATGGTTTAGAAGAATATTGTTAAATTGTCCATACTAGTCAAAGCAATTTATATATTTAATATAATCTCCATAAAAATACCAAATACATTTTTCACAGAACTAGAACAAATAATCCTAAAATTTGAATGGAATGACAGAACACCCCAAATTGTTAAAGCCATTTTAAGAAGGAACAACAAAGCTGGAAGTAGCACAGTCCCAGATTTTAAGATATACCATAAAACTGTAGTAATCACAAGGTATGGTGCTGTTACAAAAATAGACACCATAAACAATAGAACAGAATAGAAAGCCCTGAAATAAATGCACATATATATTTTCAATTAATCTATGACAAAGGAGGGAGGACTATACAATGGGAAAAAGATAATCCCTTCACTGAATGGTGCTGGGAAAACTGGACAGCTACATGCAACAGAAGGCAACTAGAGTACTTCCTTACACCACAAAAATAAACTCCAAATGGTTCAAAGACCTAAGTGTGGGATCTGAAACCATAAAATTTCTAGAAGAAACAAAGGCAATAATTTCTTGGACAAATATCTTAGCAACAATTTTTTAAGATATCTCTCTTCAGATTGTTTTTCAGAGTCCAACAATCTGAGGGTTTTGAAAGGGTGGGGGGTGGGAAGTTGGGTGAGCCTGGTGGTGGGGATTATGGAGGGCACCTATTGCATGGAGCACTGGGTGTGGTGCATAAACAATGAATTCTGGTACACTGTAAAGAAATTTAAAAAATTAAAAATTAAAATCTTAAAAACAATACAAAACAAAAAAGATATGTCTCCTCAGGCAAGGGTGACAAAAACAAAAATAAGCTAGTGGGACTACATCAAAATAAAAAGCACTTGTACAGTGGAAGAAAGTATCAACAAAACAAAAAAGGCAGCCTACTGACTGGGAGATATAGTAGTTTGGGATCTTTAGTAGTTTGGGAGGAGGAGTTAAGATGGCAGAGCAGTAGGGGGGACTCCATGCTTGCCTCATCCCTTGAACACAACTAGATAAATATATAATCATTCTGAAAACCCAAGAAATCAATCTGAATGCTGAGAGAGCAAACTGCAGACTATAGGGGAAAAAGCCACAATATGGTAGGAAGTAAAGAGCCATGATTCCAAGGAGAGAAGAATTGGGGGTGCTGCAGAGGAGAGCCTTGAAGAGAGAAGAGCAAGAGATAGAGAAAGCAGCATGCAGGGATTGCGCGCGTGCATGCGCGCGCGCGCGCACACACACACACACACATACACACACACACACACACACACACACAAAATACTTCCCCCAAACCACTGGGAACACTAGAGGGGCTTATTATCACAGGTTTTTATAAGCAGTGGAGCTCAAAGTTTGAGGTTTTAGAAGTCTGCACCACTACCGGGTAGAGCCTGGTGGGCACAGAGATGCTCATGTGGGGAAGAAGGAGAGAGGCCTGGGAGCAGATGACATGATTTGAACATCCCTTGGGTCACAATGGGAGAGACAGTTCTCTTTCTTGGAGTGCACTTGAGAGAGGTGGAATGGCCTCAGGGGAAAAAAGAGCTGGCAGGCACTATCATACTGCTGTGTTCATTAGAATGGGAATAGAAACACCTGCGGAGGGCAGTGAACCTTGGTGCTGGATTTTTTGCTGTGTTTTACCATAAATTCTGAGTCCCTGTGTGGTCCTCTGACTGCTTTTCAAGACTAATTAGCACCAGCCACAGTGTGTTGAGGCCTTCCCCCAGAGGATCAGCTCCTGTGCCTGAGATAAACCACAGGAGTACTGTGCCACCTGGTAGCCAGACAGCTCAGACACTGACAGGGTGAAGGAAAGGGTGATGGATGCTGGGACACAAGAAGGGAGATTGTACACTTTTCTGTGAGGGATTCCTGAACAGTGGCAGGCAAGAACACCCCACTCTGAAGATGAGAGAGCTTCAAGGTGCCATTTTCTCCCTGTTCATCATCACTGAGAGACTTCAGTGAGCAACACAGTGTCCCCCAGTGGAGGCTGGAGCCACTTACACCCAGCATTCCCCCGCTCCCAACCCACCCCAATCCTGGACTCTGCAGGTGTATCTTACTATGGCAAACCAGCCTGAGAAGCAGTGCAGCAGGACCCTCTCCTTGAAGACCAGCACAAACCCCTCCAATGCACCAAGTCTACTGATCATGAGTGCTGCAAAGCTTCAGCTCTAGGGGAAAGGTGATCTAGCTTCATTTAATAAGGAAACCAGAACATATCTAATCAAAACTTGCCACAGAGTGGACAAGGTCCAAACACTCCCCACTTCAGGTGAGGTGAACATCTGCAGTGGGCTGAAATGAGAGAAAGAGCAGTCAAGACACAACAGGAGAATCGACAATCTGAAGGACTTCCTGAAGCATCAGGCCTTGAGACAGTATAGGGCCTCTTCTTACTATAGCCGTTACTCTCAAAACCAGGAGCTATATCAGGCTTTCCTAATACACAAATAACAGTGACCTAGACAAAAATGACAAGACAGAGGACTTCACCCCAAATGAAAGAATAGGAGGAGTTCATGGCCAGGGATCTAATCAAAACAGATGTAAGTAATATCCCTGACCAAGAACTTAAAACAATAATCATAAGGATACTAGCTGGGCTTGAGAAAAGCATAGAAGGTAATACAGAATCCTTACTGCAGGGACAAAATAACTAAAAAGCTAGTCAAGCTGAAATAAAAAATGCCATAACCAAGATAAAAACTGACTGAATACAATGACAACAAGGATGGACAAAGGAGAGGAATGAATTAGTGATATAGAAGATAAAATTAAGGAAAATAATGAAGTTTAAAAGAAGAGGAAAAAGAAGTATTGGATCATGAAGGTAGACATAGGGCACTCAGTGACTCCATAAAGCATAAAAACAATCATATCATAAGAATCTCAGAAGAAGAAGAGGCAGAAAAGGGGGCAGACGGTTTATTTGAGCAAATTATAGTTGAAAACATCCCTAAGTTGAGGAAAGAAACAGTCATCCAAATCCAGGAAGCACAGAGAACTACCATCAAATTCAACAAAAGTTGGCCAACACCACGACAATATTGTAGTAAAATTTGCAAAATATAGAGATAAGGAAAGAACCCTGAAAACAGCAAGGGAAAAGAAATCCCTAATCTACAAGGGAAGACAAATCAGATTAGCAGCAGATCTCTCCAGAGAAACCTGGCAGGCCAGAAGAGAATGTCATGATATAGTCAATGTTCTGGATGGGAAAAATATGCTATCAATAATACTTTATCCAGAAAGGCTGTCATTCAGAGTCAGAGAAAGAGTCTCCCATACAAACAAAAAACTAAAGGAGTTCATGACCACTAAACAAGAACTGTAAGAAAAATTTAAAGGGACCCTTGAGTGGGAAAGAGAGACCAAAAACAACAAAGACTAGAAAGGAACAGAGAAAATCTCTGGAAACAGTGACTTTGCAGGTAATACAATGGCACTGAATTATTATCTGTCAATAATTACTTCAAATGTAAATGGACTAAATGCTCTAATCAAAAGACACTGAGTAGGGGGGGAGACAAGATGGCAGAGAACTCGGAGGAGGCGCCTTTTCAACCTGTACCCTAAAGTGAGCTGATTACCTACCAAAGAACTCCAGTCACCCATGAAATCAGCCTGAGATCAGAATTATACACGTCTGGATCTCTATGGGGGCAGAAGACGCCAGTGGGCAGGTAAAGTGGAGTGGGAATGTCGGACTGGTATCAGATGATAAACAAAAGGGGGAGGGAACCACCAGAAGCTACCCATTGGAAAGT
>PISX010025375.1:0-26239 GCA_004024625.1 Mellivora capensis | reverse complement strand
TGCCCTCCATAATACCCACCACCTGGCTCCCCCAACCTCCCAACCCCCGCCCCTTCAAAGCCCTCAGGTTATTTTTCAGAGTCCATAGTGTCTCATGGTTCATCTCCCCCTCCAATTTCCCTCAACTCCCTTCTCCTCTCCATCTCCCCATGTCCTCTGTGTTATTTGTTATGCTCCGCAAATAAGTGAAACCATATGATAATTGACTCTCTCTGCTTGACTTATTTCACTCAGCATAATCTCTTCCAGTCCCGTCCATGTTGCTACAAAAGTTGAGTATTCATCCTTTCTGATGGAGGCATAATACTCCATAGTGTATATGGACCACATCTTCCTTATCCATTTGTCCATTGAAGGGCATCTTGGTTCTTTCCACCATTTGGCGACTGTGGCCATTGCTGCTATAAACATTGGGGTACACATGGCCCTTCTTTTCACCACATCTGTATCTTTTTTTTTTCTAAGAAGGAAACTTCATGAGTGAAGGTGGTCTTATACCTTACCTAGTTGTTTTGCTAGTAGCTGTGTTTGCAGCTGGCAATGCATTTGTTTGAGAAGGTTATCATTGAAATGAATGGCTCAGAAATCAGAAACTTAATCTCAGATGCTTGCATTACAATAAAAAAACTCAATTCTAGGCATTTACACTATAGAATGAGATTGCTGGACTGTATGGTAAAATCATTTAGCTACTTTACTGTACCATTTTGTATTTCCACCAGCAAAGAATGAGAGTTCCTTTTCCTGCACATCTTTCCCAACATTTTGATTTTAGTCATTCTAATGAGTGTATAGTAGTATCTCATTGTTGTTTTAATTCGCATTTTCCTAGTGACTATGATGTTGAGCATCTTTTCATATAATTATTTGCCATGTGTATATCCTCTTTAGTGGAATTGTCTGTTCAGATCTTTTGCCCACTTTTTAATCAGGTTGGTGTGGTTTTTTTTGTTTTGTTTTGTTTTTTCTTATTGTTGAACTTTAAGAATTCTTTGCATATTGTGAATTTCTATGCTTCTAATAGACTCTTTTACAGAGCAGAAACTTTTCATTTTGATGAAGTTCCACTAATCAACTTTTTCTTTCATGGATCAAGCTTTTGATCTCATATCTTCTTAGATATCACTGCAACCTTGTGATACCTGGATTTTCTCCTCTTTCATCTTCTAAGATTTTTATACTTTTGCATTTAACCTTCAGGTCTATAATTTTTTAATTTTTGCAAAAGGAATGAGGTTGGTGTTTAGATTCTTTGCTTTTGTTTTGTTTTGTTTTTCACATGTGGATATCCAGTTTTTCTAGCACTGTTTGATGAAAGACTGTCTTTTCTCCATCATATCACCTTTGTTTTTTTTTTAAAGATCGGTTGACTATATTTGTGTGAGTTTATTTCTAGGCTCTCAGTTCTGTTTGACTGATCTATTTGTCTATTCTTTCATCAGTATAACACTGTCTTGATTATTGTAGTTTTATAGTAAGTCTTAAAGTGGGTAGCTAACTTAATTTTAAGAATTCATTTAAATTTTAGTTTTTGCCTGATGCTGATGAAATAGGATAAGTGGAAATATTCATTCACAAGGAGACAATTATACATTATCCTCAAAATTGTAGACACAGACATTGTTAAAGAGAAAAATACTTAAAAAAAAAAACCAGCAAATATAGGGGCACCTTGCTGGCTCAGTTGGTTAAGTGTCCAACTCTTGGTTTTGGCTCAGGTTCTAGAATCAAGCCCCACATGGGACTTTACACTCAGTGCAGAGTCTTTGGGAAATTATCTCCTTCTCCCTCTCCTTTTCCTTCTACTTTTCCCCCTGTTCATTCTCTCTAAAAAAGGTAAACAAAATCTTTAAGAAAAAATGTATATTCTCTTTGAGTAATTAGGGGAATTTAGAATTAGTAAAATCTTTTGCTTTTGCCAAATCAAAAATTTTTAGCAAAGTATCTCCCCCCAAAAAAGTCTGTCATTTTGATGTGGAGAACAAAAGTAAAAGAAATATAGAAAAAAATCAAATTTCCTTACAACTTACAGCCTATTGACAAGTACTTGAGACAGGTAGAATTGCCTTCCTCCAGAAGCTCAACTGCTTTCACATTAATATTTTGCTAGAGGCAAAAGGCAACCGAAGTACATTGACCCTGGGATCATGACCCGAGCCGAAGACAGAGGCTTTAACCCACTGAGCCACCCAGGTGCCCAGCATCTCAATCTTTTTTAAGGCATATAAGTAGGAAACGTTATTGAAAATTTGGAACATTGCCATCTGTCTTTTATAGCTACCACTTAGAGTTCATTGTTTCATCTGTTCCCAAGTATGACATGTTTTGGGGCTCAGACAGTATCAGGGAATAATTTGTTTTATTACCTGTTTTCACCCTGCAGAGATGTCTAAAGTAAGCTTACTTATAACAGGTTGTGATAGATTCTTTTCCTACTTTACTTGTCTTCTCTAACTTGCTAGGGGAAAAAACTCTCCCATTATGCTATTACTAATACCCCAATTCCAGTTTCCCCCATCCACCCTCAGATTCTGAAAAACTTCTCTAGATAGAGTCACCTTTACCCTGAAGCCTGGTAAGAGAGCAAAAGCACCTATCTAAAATATTCTGCATTACCTACTCAACATCCTACAACATATGCTTACTCTTTTCTTGTACACAAAGTTCATATGTTTCAGTTTATTTAATATTGTTTCTGTAAAAGTAAATGATAGCCTTGTGTTATAAAGTAAATAAAGAGGGGGAAATATCACAAACCTTAAGTTCTAGCAGGCTTATTGAAGAAACAAGTCTGTTCCCAAGTTGATCATGGCCTGGCCATGGGATGAATGAAAATATTCATTTATTGGGTAACAGTAGTTTCATTTTCAAAATTGTAAGGACAGAGATTTTTAAGAAGAAAATACTTTTAAAAATAAGTTTATTGCATGAAAGAAACCCAGAGGAATATTCTAGCAGGGAAGATCTTAATTTTGCTTACATTTTGGTAACGGTTTTGAAGTAGAATGCAGATGTCCTTCTAAAAATACACACTAGGGTTGTGTTCCACATTCCAGAATGATTAAGATTTTCACCAAATATCCAACCATCCAAAAATTCCCCAATTTCACATCATTTTCTTCCCACTAAAATTACCAAAATGCCAATGATCCAACTTTAAAAGGTTAAACTTTTTAAATTTTATTTATTTATATATTTATTTGTGTATTTATTCATTTTGAAAGATTTTATTTATTTATTTATTTATTTATTTATTTATTTATTTATTTGAGAGAGCAAGAGAGCACAAGAGAGGGGAGTGGGATAGAGGAAAGGGAGAGGGAGAAACAGATGCCCCATTGAGCAGGAAGCCCAATGCAGGGCTCAATCCCAGGACTCCAAGATCATTACTTAAGCCAAAGGCAAGTGCTTAACCAACTTAGCCACCCAGAAGCCTCCGGTTAAACTTTTTTTTAAGTGTGATGGAACAGCATGACGATTTTGGGCTTTGGAGTCAGGCACATCACCTGGAATTCAGACCTATCTCTACCATCTATAAACAATAACACTGGGGCAAAAGTCTTTATCTTAACCTCATATCTAGTATATGAAGGGTGCTGTTAGATACCAGGCACCCAAAAATGGAGAGCATTAGCTCAATCCCTGGTATAAAAGAGTTTACAATATAGTGGGGAAGAAAGTCACAAAGCCAGTCTACATACATAGTGGTTGTTTGAAGTTAAGTGGTCTAGAATAGTCGACAGAGAATTTTATGTTGGCTGGTTAAGGACAGTGGTACTCAAAGTCATTAGAATCATCCAAGGATCTTTTTTAGAAAAACCCAGTGTCCAGATCACAATCCAGGCACCTGGGGGTGGTTCCAGGTGGCAGGAATTTTTAAACACTCAGGTGATTCTAAGGCATAACCAAGTTTAAGAATAGTGGCATTGGGTCAGAGAAAACCTGCCCCTATTAGTTGATAGTAACAGAATGGATAAAATTCATATAAGCACTTTTTTCATGTGACACAATGGCTACATGACAAGAAAGATATTTTGCTGTCGCCTAAATATACAATATGGCTTGCAGAGGCAGGACATATAAGGCTATTGATTTTGCTTGGCCTGGGCATAATGTCACCAGCTGAGAGGAGGCTGGGAGTCGTGGCTTTGTGGTCCACATGGCCGGGTGGGCCTTTCACACACATACCTGAGGGTTAAGGAATGTCATAAAGACTTTTCCCCAGGCTTGTTTGTTCAGGGAAACCCAGGTGATACTAGCCATCCATCCCGAGTTTATTTGCCTTATTTTCATCAAACCATGGACTTCAAATCTTTCTTACAAAAAATGCTAAATTTGTTAGTAGCTTCCTAGCAACTTTCTTCCTCATCTCTTTTCCAATGGTTCCATAATATACTCATTCTGTTCTGGGCTGACTTGTGCCCCACTCTCAAACACATATGTTGAAGCCCTAAGCCCCACTAATTCAGCGTGTAACCATATCTGGAAGGTCTTTGAAGAGGTGGTTCAGTCAGAATAAGATCATTAAAGTGGGCCCTACTCCAATATGACTGGTCTCCTTATAGGAAGATGAAATAAGGATGCCAATACACATAAAGGAAAGACCATGTGAAGGTAGAGAAAAGAGACAGTCATCAACAACACAAGGAGACAAACCTTAGAAGAAATCAACACTGATCTTGGACTTCTAATCTCCAGAACTATGAGGAAATAAGTTTCTGTTGTTTATGCCACCCACTCTGTGATGCTTGTTATGGCAGCCCTAGCAAACTAATATATATTCCTTAAGAAAAATGTTAAACAATCACCTACTAAATTAGCACAATTTGTACTCATAAGTAACGTTTCTTGTTACTCTGGAGGACATAATTTCTGGAACATTCTTTCCTAAATAGAAAATCATATTTCATTTTGCTACTAGACTAAATCTCACCTGAAGAATAATCTCAAATAATTTTATCTGGGTGTTCTAGGTTGAATTTGTATTATTTTAACAGAAACGGATCTGTTATTCAAACAATCAAGCATCCAAACTGATAAAACACTAATATGATAAAGTAATTATTTGTAAAATATTTTAAAATTTACTGTATTCCTCTGTATCTTAAAATTATTTCACAATGGAAGTGAATCATTTTTATAAACTTTGAAATATGAAAGAATTCTGCATGTGCAATGATCTCATTTAAGAATATTTTCTGGTTATGAATACTTAGTAATTTTTTTCAATTAGACATTTGATAAATTTCAGTTGTTTTTAAACTCTTGGCTCTCAGGTATTCTTTCTATACATAACCAGCTTGGCCTTATTCTGTCTCATATCTCATATTTAAGTCACCCAGCTTGGATATATTATTTCCAGTTATAGATAGTTTTATACTTAGAGACATATTTTTAATCAGTGATGCACAAGAAGTGTTAGCTTTTCCTTTTCTGTTTTGACTTTTTTTTTTTTATCATCCTAGCTGTTCTGCCTGTATTCCCTGTAGATCCACTCTTTGCTATCTTTGGAATCATTTTGAGGAGAAAAGAGACACTAAACTCAGAAAACACCAAGCTGAATGTTTGCCTTGCAGGGTGAAGGCTTTTCTTCTCCCCTTGCAGGAACTGAGGACAGCACCCAGGTTTATCCTGAGGACCACCTGGATCCTTCTTTCACCAATCTTTCTTTCTCTCTTTCTTTCTTTCTATTCTCTTCTCTTTTTTCTTTTCTTTCTTTTTTTTTTTTTTTTTTTTGGCCCTTTACTGGTTGACCACCATGAACACTCTTTTCTTCTAAATTTCTCCTTCCTCTTCTTTTAAAGATTTCTTTATTTTAGAGAAAGAGAGAGCATGAGTGGGGGGAAGGACACAGGGAAAAGGAGACAAGCACACTCCCCACTGAGTGGGGAGCCTGACATGGGGTTCAATCCTAGGATCCCAAGATCGTGACCAGACCCAAGATCAAGAGTCACACCCTCAAATGACTGAGGCACCCAGCCACTCCAACTATTTCTACCTTCTTATGGAGTCCTGCCTCATCCTAGGACCAGCATGGGGAGTCGAGGGGACCCTGAACTGCAATCCAGTGACCTGAAAGGAGCCCAGGGCACCTATGTTGCAAAGCAGGACAAAAAATAGGTCTGAAAATATTTTGTCACTAGTTAACCCCATTTTCTGTAGTTTTGGTTGTTTTCATGGAGGGTGAGCTGAGAATGAAGTGATCCATATAATGAAGTAGGCATATTCAAAGCCCAGTTCTGAAATAAATTCCCACTTCAACCTCTTCAATATTGTCTCTGATTATTGCTTGCTG
This sequence comes from Mellivora capensis, assembly GCA_004024625.1. Taxonomy (NCBI): domain Eukaryota; kingdom Metazoa; phylum Chordata; class Mammalia; order Carnivora; family Mustelidae; genus Mellivora; species Mellivora capensis. Next base: position 19,944 of record PISX010025375.1, on the reverse strand, counting down.
CTGCCACACCAAAAACAAAATAAAACCAAAAATCATTTAAAGATCTCTGCTTACTCCTCCTTCTGTTAAAAGGATTCTGCCTTTTCTTGTTTACCTGTTTCTTTTTCAATATTTTCTATTGTTTTAGAAGATGTGCTCAGTTGGTTCAAGGATATAGAGTTTTTATAAAGAAGAGAATTTCAGAACACAAACTACATTTATTTAAGGTGAGCTTCAGGTGCACAGTTTCCAATTAGTTTCTTTGCTTGTCATAGTTTAAAACAGCAAATCATTTCTCAACAATGCCCCCACAGTTTGCCCTTCTCTCCTTCCATCTCCACCATAGGACTCTGGAGTCTCCCACTCAACCTCCTAGGCTCTGACCCTTTTTGTTCTGCAGGATGTGTGAATTAAGTCGGCCTCTCCAGAGAAAGATTCTGATCAACTTGGTCCTTTGCTCTGGATGTTCCAGGTCTCTCTTTCTCTCTCTTCTTATTCTTTATCTTTATCATTGTAGAAAGTGAATCTTATTTTATTTCTTTTTTGATACATTATTTTTATACATTTGATACATTACCTAGTACAACCTTCTAAGGGAATAAATATGTGAAAAATATGCCTCTAATACATAACTTTCCAGAACAGCACTGTTGTTCTACTCCTAAAGCACCTGGCTTCTTGTATATTCTTCTAGAGATATTATTTTGATAGAACTGGAATTTTCATCTTCATTGTTGTCTATAGGAATCAGAAAACTCTTAACAACATGAGGCATTAGGTCACAGTGTGAATGTTCATAATAGGAACACAGTTTTCATCTTACCATTTGGTCTCAGGCATGTACCATCAGCCTTGTGAACATCACCAATAAAATAGATGGTTCCACTGACTTTCTTCATGCCTCATTTTCATCCTGCAGAGTGGCCAAGGTTATAGATTCTTGCATGTTCTTTGGCCACAAATATTAGAATTACCCTCATATAGATTGATTGCTCTCCATTCCTGGTGTACAGCAGTCATTATTAGATAAACATTCACCATCCTCAAGATTCCTTTCACCACACTCTAGAAATAGATCGTCAATTTTTTGAGTCCCATATATTTTTTGTTTATTTATTTATTGGCTTTATTTGGGGAAAGGCATATTTCAATTACCTTTTTAAAAAGGGGTCTGAAAAAGATATCTTTCCTCTCCAACTAAACAGATAGTTTGGAAATAAAATTTTAGACTGAAAATCATTTTCCAGACTCTATCACCCAACATCGCTATTGAGTAAAAAATTAAGCTGATTTCCCATTCCTATTCTATAGGAATTTCTATTAGGAATAAGAATCTAATTCCTATTCCTTTCTTGTGACCTATTGGTGGTCTTTCTGCTATTATTTTGGTTTCCTTTCTGAAGGGTTTTAGGATATTTTTTCCTCATTGTTTTGAAATTTCAAAATGATTTGGCTTGATGTGGATCACAATTTTCATTAATTGCTTTGGCCCTAGTGTCTTCTTCATCTAGAAACTTGTATACTTCAGTTTTAGGGAATTATCAAAATTCCTTCACTGATGTTTCCTCCCCTCTATTTTTTTCCCTGCTTTTTGGAAATTCTGTTATTTGAATGCTAGACATATAATTTTCCTAATTTTGCTTTCATCATTTTATATTTCTTTGTCACTTTGCTCTACTTTCATACATTTACTCTACATAATTTCATGTTGTTAAGCTTTGTATTCCTTTTTAAATTTCATTATTTTATTATAATTTTTTAAATTATAAAATACATGCAACATAAATTTTGTCATCATACCTACTTTTAAGTGTATAATTTAGTGGTATTAGGTATATTCATCTTGTTTTGCAACTATCATCATCATCCATCTCCAGAGCTCTTTTTGTCATGAAAAACAGAAATTCTGTATTTATTTAATATGAGCTCTATATTTCTTCTTCCTTCTACCCCCTGGAAACCCCCATTGTACTTTTTATCTCTATGAATTTGACTACTCTAATCACTTCATATAAGTGCAATCATACAGTATTTGCCCTTTTGTGACTGGCTTATTTCACTGATCATGCTGTCCTCAAGTTTCATCTGTTGGAGCACATCTCAGAATTTCCTTTTCCTGTAAGGCTAAATAATATTCTATTATATATATATCTATATCTATATCTATCTATCTATATATATATATATATATATATATATCTCACATTTTGTTTATCCATCATCTATCAATGGATACTTGAGTTGCTTGCACATTTTGGCCATTATAAATAATGCTGCTGTGGACACAGATATACAAATATCTCTTCAATACTCTGCTCTCATTTCTTTTGGGTATATACCCCAAAGTAGAATTGCTTAATCATATGGTAGTTATATTTTTTAAATTTTTTGAGGAGCATCCATAGTTTCAACAGTGATTAAACTATTCTCTCAACAGTGTGTGATGATACTAATTTCTCTACATCCTCATCAGTATTTGTTATTTTCTGGTTTTTTTTTCCATAGTGGTAATTCTAGTTCCTTAAATTGTCCATTTAACTTATTAATTTTAAAATATCAGCCTTTATTACTATAAATCTCCCTCTCAGCACTGCTTTCACAGCATCCCATAATTTTTGATGTGTTGTGATTCCATTTTCATTCTTCCTTAAGAATTATCTAATTTCCCTTATGACTTTTTCTTTGATCTACTAATTGTTTGAGTGTACTGATGAATTTCCACAAGTCTGTGCTTTTTCCAGGTTTCCCTCTATTATTAATTCCTAAGTTCATCTAATGTGACCAGAGAAGATACTTTGTATGATACCTATCTTTCAGAATTATTCAAATTTAATGTGTGGCCTAAGTTATGATCTATCCTGGAGAATGTCATGGGTACTTGAGAAAAATGTCTCAATAGATTCAGTTGCTTAGGGTGTTTCAGTTGCTCAAGCAGCTTCAGTCATATGCATCTTTTAGTTGCATGAGTTTCCTCAATTTTGCAGGTAATTTCCATTGCATAGGTAGAACTACCAGCCATCAGTGTCCATCCTGCCCCAGAAAGAACAGTTGCTGTTATGGTTGACCAGAAACTGTGGCCCGATCTTTAAGCTCCATTTCTCTTTGTATATCCATCACATTACACTTAGTGTGAGTGTTCGAGTGCTTTAATGTTTTTCCAGTGTTTCATACCATTTCTCAAATGTTTTCAGTTTGGCCAAACCCCAAATGTATTTTTGCCAAACTTCTTCCTCTTCAATCTGTCTACATTTCAAAGAAAATTTGAGCCATCTGTTTCTGTTTCATTGGCTTCACTGTTAAGAATTCTCTTTGGTAAGAACTAAGTGCAAGAAGTCTTTTGAATCTCTGCTTAAGCCTTCCACGCCCTTCTCTGAAGCACTTCATAATAAAAAGTTCTGCAGAATCAAGTTCTTTTTTGAACCTCATTTTGACTAAATGTCTTCCTCATTTCTACTCACATCACATACCTGCTCACCAGTGAAATGCTAATTGGTAGATGAGTCCAGAAGGGCCAAAGCCCTTTTAGAATGAATGAGTCACTTCTTTTTCCATGCTTAACCTACTCTGTTGCTTAGGGGTTTTATTTCAGGATAGCACAGACAGCGTTTCTTTCCTATGTACCTTTCTGTGATTGAATAAATGCTACAAAAGTAGATGCCGTTTATTATTATTATGTTAATTAAAAACAGAAGAATATAATGATAGTCCAATTTTCATTTTAAGCAAAATAAGTGGAAACTTCGTTTTCCACTAAGTTAATATCATTTATTAAGTATAGAAGGAACTTGGGATCAAAATGTATGTATATTTTTATATAGTGAATTTTCTTTATTAACATGTATCATGAACACTTTTATTAAACTTAATCTTCAAAAACAGGATTTTATAACTCTACAGTAATTAATTACATAATTATCCTTTTAACTGTTTCCAATTTTTTATCTTTATAATTTTCTTTTCCTCTGGAAGAATTCATGTATACAAATCCTTTGCCATATTTCTGATAATTTCCGGAAATAGATTCTTAGAACTGGGGTTCCTGGGATAAAGAGTTTAAATATTACCAAGTTACTTAAAACTTTTACAATAATTTACTTAAAAATTTCTGTAGAAATTAGACATTTAAGTTCTTGTGAATTTATCATACTGCAAATAACAAGAACTAGTTTTAAAGCACATTTATTTTAATCAGTGATCAGCATAAAATAGTGTCTTTCTGATTCTCTCTAGCATATTAAAGGAAAAATTAAAAGGAAATAATTGTTTGCATTTAAAAAGATAATTGATGATCTCCAATGAAGAAATTAACCTGTGATTAGGCCATAAAAATTAAGTCATTCCTGGAAAAAAAATTTTAATGTCTTTATCTAATAATATATTTTAGATGGAATTAGAAACAGGAAGCTCAGAATAACAGACTTAAGATTCAGAAAGGCTTGTGAGAGATAAAAAGTTTATGATTACATAGAGGCAAATGACATAGAAGAAAAGAAGCAATCCATAAACCAAGATAGTAGAATGCAATTTTAAAAATACTACTACTAACAATAACAATAATGTCATAGTTGTTCATAAAATGTATATTTGACAAAAAAAATAAAGAAAATGATGATAGAAAATGACAAAGTAAAAAAAGACTATAGAGCAAGACTTAACAAAAATCAGAATATGAGCTATCATGTGTAAGTAATTTTGGATGTAAAATTCAGATTTTGATGACATATATCCTGAAACCTAGAGGGTAATAAGGTAGCCAAACATTTTAATGACTGAAGATTCGGGACAGCGGTTCATACACAAGAGAAAGGCAGGGTGATTGATTTTCTGAAAGCAAACTGACAAACACAAAGGGTAATGATAATTATAGAAGAGCAATTCTGCCTACAGATTCTAGCTACATAATAGTAAAGAGAAAGAATGGACACTATGGAGATAGCACTAGATTTTTTTTTTAAGATTTTACTTATTTATTTGACAGAGAGACAGCGAAAGAGGGAATACAAGAGTAGGAGAGGGAGAAGCAGACTCCCCACTGAGCAGGGAGTCTGACACTGGGCTCTATCCCAGCACCCTGGGATCATGACCTGATCCAAAAGGCAGACACTTAACAACTGAGCCACCGAGGTGTCCCTACATTTCTTTTTATTATTATGTTATGTTAGTCACCATTCAGTGCATCATTAGTTTTTGTTTTGTCTTTGTTTTTTGATATAGTGTTCCATGATTCATTGTTTGCACATCACACCCAGGAACTAGATTTTAAATAAAAAGAACAAGATCACAGCCTTGAATCCTTTTTTGGCACATAATTTTTCTGAACCTCCAACTTTAAGCCTATAATGTGGAATTACTAAAATCTACCCCATTTGCCTTACAGGGTTTCTGTTAGGATAAAAGGGTTTTGTAGGAATTTTAGTTCCAGATCAATGTAAACTCTTTTCATGTCTCTCATCTGAGGACCAGGGATATCTTTGGGAGTTACCAACACTAAAAGGCTTGAGATGTGACCCAGAGAACAGTTAGCTCTTTCAGTCTTCGCACTTTGTTGGCCCAGACATGAAACTCAACATCCTTTTGAATTCCCCTGACCGACCCTTTATTACAAGAGTATCAGTAAACCATGTCACCTTTATTGATGATCCTTGATGTGAAGATGGTGAGTCATCCACCCCACATCAAACAGTCTAATAAACCCCATCGCAGCAGTTCTGTCATGGAGTTTTGTCTCACTGCTCAGTTTGCTCCTTCCCTCTTCTTCCCTCATTGCCTGTCCTACTGGGTCTTCCCTGGCTCTTTTCCCCTCCTCCTCACCCTTTGTCACCTAGAGCAATTCAGCTTTCTCAGTTGCTGCCCCCAGGATTAAATACTGAATCACTTCAAGATGCTCTGGAGTACCACACATTCCCATTAATGGGTTGATCTCTCTTTAGAAAGCAACTGTGGTAATGAAGCAAAAACTAATAGCTAATAAGAAATAAATTAAAAGAAAACATTTTACATAAAAAACAAAACACTGAAGCCTGATGATTCACAGACCTGTGCCCCTGGGGCAAATAATACATTATATGTTAATTTAAAAAATTAAAAAAAAACACTGGAAATTTTATATCTTATCAGAGCATTACACAAATAATCTGCTTATTAAACAAACTCTTACTGATGTCCAAAGGAGGAATAAAATAATCAAATAACACGAACAATGGCATTAAAGGAAAGACTCATGACTGATCACAAGATGAGCCTTGACTATTTGAAACAAAGATCCCAGAATCTAAGAATCTCAAGGAATTTTGTTTACAAATGTATATTCTTGTGAGTAAGAAAGATATACATAGGTGAAAGTAAATGAACAAAACATGTGAAATAGATTTTTTAAGGCAGAAATGTAAGAGATATCAAAAAGCAGTACCTAAGTATCTAAGAGCCATGAGTTAGGAGTATGAGGAGATCATTTTGAAAGGGGATCATGTAGAAAGTTTCATGGAAGAGGTAGGTGTAAACAGTTCATGAGTAAGCAGCAAATGAAAATCAGGGAGAAGCAATTCTGTTAGGAAGCATGATGTGAGAGAAATCACATACTCAGGGAAAGCCTGGGACTAAAAAAGTGTGAGGAGAGAATTTTAGGTATAGGCTTCACCTAGGGAGATGTGAGAGGTAAGACTGAATTTCTGCACTGGAATATCTTGAATGTCAACCTGGAGCTTATCCTAGAGGATGCTCAAAGTTCTCACACAGTGGAATATCAAAATGACCATAGAACCTTAAGAAGGTTAGCCTGGCAGAGGGGTGCAGAATGAATACAAGCAGGGACCTTTCAGAAGGCGGGAGGTGAGTCGGGAGGCAATTATAAAGATCCAGGCATGAGATGAGGAGGGCCTGGATCCAAGTGAGTGATGGCATAGGAAACAGAAAATGTAAAAGGAAAATTTGTGAGATTTGGCAATTGGTTAGTTGTGAAGTTGGCTAGATAAAAAATAAAGTGTCAAAGATCAGCCTGGGTGATGAAAAGTGACAATATCATGATTATAAATATAGGGATAAGAGAGCAATGGAATTGGTAAAGAAGGTTAATGAATAAGGCACTGCTTGTATACCAAATATACACAGCAAAGTTTGAAAAGTAAGAAAGAAAAGTCAGGAAGAAAATCAGAAAAATATGTCAGGGCCAAAGATCATATCATGTCTTCATAGCCTCTCCCTTCTGGAATGAACCATCTGAAGATTTTCTGCTATAAGGTCCATTTGTATCTGGAGTGCCCAAACTAGCCTAAGAAAGAGGCTCCTTGGAAAAACCACATAGTCTGTGGCTGCAGCTCTGATTCGAGGTTAAAATATGGTAGACATGTGTCATCATCTCTGCCACCTTGTGTTCTGTGGGAACTGCTGAAGTCAGGTGCCTGAACTTCCTAGTCAAGCTACATGGGAAGCTTCTCCCCATGAATATACTGTCGTCTCTGCAAACAGAGTAAACCAAAAAGGGGAGAGAAAGGGGAGATCACCTGACAGGATAAAGTGTCATGACCCAGAGCTTCAAGCCTTATATATCAATCTTTGTAGGAGGAGGAAGGAATAAATCCCTATTAAGATCACTTATGTTCAAAGTTGTTGCTTTTTACTCACTGAAATGAGTCCAGAGGTTCTTCCTGGGCTGTAGTATTTTGGTGAAGCCTCTGGAGCTACAATCCTGCAGAATACTTCAAAAGAACTTGAACCCAGGTCAACAGCCTTCTTAGAATGCTGTCACTTTGATTCCATATCTGGAAAAACTCCGGGACTATAGCTGTCTGTTTCCAGTGCAAACAGAGTGAAATACCACTTGGTCAGCTAAATCATGCTGCCCTAAACCACTATGTCATCTCATGAAACCACTCTGGCATGTAAGCCACATGGACAATATTCCAGTTACTTCAAACATTAATTTTTTAATGAACCAAGGAAAAATATTTAAGTTTGTCAGTAAAAATAATCTGTTGCCATAATGTGTCTAGTGTATAATGAGAATAACTACTGTTTAATGCAGCATTTATGGTTGTTTTAGCCATTAAAGTGTGTCATTTCATGAAACTGCTTTTTAACAACCCACCACTGGATATTTTACACTTGATATTTGTGTGGTTTTTTTTTTAATTGTGTTTACTAAACTGATCTAGCTTTTCCCTCCTCTTCTCTTTCAACTTAGTGCTGTCTGGAAGGACTTAAAACATCCTTCAAGTTTGTCTTTAATAGAGGAAAAGAAGTTAAGGAGGAGCACTCTATGGAGGACAGAGATGAATGATAATAGCACAACTCAAAAAGATCAAAGCAACTCCGTGGAAAGATGACTTGTTGGTCTGTATAAGCATGAAAACAAAACATTAGGCTGTAACAAAAATAGCATCATATGTAAATGGAAAAGCCACAAAAACACACAAACCTGGCCCTCCAATCATCTTTATGGGCTCAAGAACATGGTCTTTAAGTATCTATATCACTCTGTCACGGGTAGTTGTCAGAATGAAAAATCCAGCCTCACTTCAGCTCAAAGAACTCTTGCTGTTCTAAACTGGGACACTGATGAAGAAATGAGATACCTACCAGCACACAGACAAACAAGAGTGGATTATTTTTACAAGTCATTGCATGTAAGCATGTTTAATGATTTGATAGGAGAAGAATTTTATAACTAATTATGTCTAACTCTTAAGAAGCTAATTTTATATTTTAAACCTCTGCCAATTTACCAGTAGCCAAGGAAGCTAAGCATGAAGACAGATATATAATCATGTATTTTTATATAATGATAGTATAGTATTAAGTTATATGCAGAATATATTATGATACATTCTCAGAGTTTTCTATTACTTGTTCCTTATAAACCATAATTATAAATTAATTCCCCTTTAGCTTATTAGTATTACTATCAATTAAAATTTATTAAGCCACATTTTTCCAAAGGAACTCACTATTTCCTTGTAAAGAGAACCCATTTGGAAGGTGAATTAAATGATTTTTGCCACTAGAGTACAATTTACAAGTAAGTGGTACATTTTAGTAAGTGATGGTTACACTGAATTCTTGAGAGTCAAACGGGGTTGAAAGAATCACTCTGATTTTTTTCAGATGGCTGAAAAAACAGAAAGGGTCTTTTTATTTACTGAGAGATTCTAAATTATGATTAAGTTTGAAAAGTTCATTTTTGTTTTTGTTTCCTTTGGCTTTGGGGACATGTCTTGAAAGAAGTGGCTGTGGCCGATGTCGAAGTTCCTGCACAGCAAAGGAAACAGTCAACAAAACAAAAAGGCAACCCACGGAATGGGAGAAGATATTCGCAAATGACACTATAGACAAAGGGCCAATATCCAAGATCTATAGAGAACTCCTCAAGCTCAACACATACAAAACAGATAATCACATCAAAAAATGGGCAGAAGACATAAACAGACACTTCTCCAATGAAGACATACAGATGGCTAACAGACACATGAAAAAATGTTCATCATCATTAGCCATCAGGGAGATTCAAATCAAAACCACATAGAGATACCACCTTACACCAGTTAGAATGCCCAAAATCAACAAGACAGTGAACAACAAGTATTGGAGAGGATGTGGAGAAAGAGGCACTCTCTAGCATACATCCATACACTCAGTTTGGTTTGGTTTGGTTTTGGCAGTTGACAAGAAGTTAATTTGCTTTAGTGAAAATCCCTCCTTCCAGCCTTTCTATATAAATAGCTCTTCCTTGCTGTTTTAATGTGGTCCCCACGATCACCTCGCAGACCTGTTACTCCAGCATAACCCACAGTGTCCTAACTAAAGTTACTGACTTGGTCTTATCTGCACAGTTTTTGTGTCCTGTTTGCTTCTTGAATCTGATTGGTGGGGTGTTGGTGGGAATGCAAGTTGGTGCAGCCACTTTGGAAAACAGTGTGGAGATTCCTTCAGAAATTAAAAATAGAGCTTCCCTATGACCCTGCAATTGCACTACTGGGTATTTACCCCAGTGATACAGATGTAGTGAGAAGAAGGGCCATCTGTACCCCAGTGTTCATAGCAGCAATGGCCACAGTCACCAAACCGTGGAAAGAGCCAAGATGCCCTTCAATAGAAGATAAAGAAGATATGGTCCATATATACAATGGAGTATTATGCCTCCATCAAAAAGGATGAATACCCAACTTTTGTATCAACATGGACAGGACTGGAAGAGACTATGCTGAGTGAAATAAGTCAAGCAGAGAGAATCAATTACATATGGTTTCACTTAGTTGTGGAGCATAAGTAATAATGTGGAGGACATTGGGAGATGGAAAGGAGAAGTGAGTTGGGAGAAATCAGAGGGGGAGTCAAACCATGAGAGACTATGGACTCTGAGAAACAAAATGAGGATTTGGGCGGGGAGGGGGATGAGGAGCTGGGTCAACCATGGTGATGAGTATTAATTAGGGCATGTATTGCATGGAGCACTGGGTATGGTACATAAACAATGAATTTTGGAACACTGAAAAAAATTAAAATTAAATAAAATTTTAAAAAATAAAATAAAATGGATTTCCCATAGAAAATTTTTTAAAAAAGAGATTCTAGATCAGTACTGTTAAATAGAAATTGGACAAGAGCAAAACTGCAAGTTACATGTGCAATTTCAAATTTGCTAGTTGCCACATTTTTAAAAAATAAAGGGAAAAAAGTAAAATTAGCTTCAGTAGTATGTTTTATTTAACCAGATATATCCAAAATACTATCATTTCAGCATTATCAGTTATCAGTTGATGAACCAATCTGTTCTCAAGAATAGTCATAAAATTAAAAAAATCAATTGCTAAAACTATTGTTTATTTTTTTTTTAATTTATTCTGGGAAAACAAAAAGAATAGAGTGATAAGATTAAATATATTTTAAGTACTTTATGTAATTATTATATTACAGGAAGGCCACACTTGAGAATACAACATAGTGTTAAATTTCTAATAATAGAAATAAATTGTTGAAAATAATGTTTGTTGTTACTTGGCTTTCATATAAAAATAGATAAATATAAGGAAGCATCTGATCAGAATGATTTGTATGCAATATTCTTTTAAAGTTTCAATTTAATCAATTTTTAGGGTAGCTATAATTTTGTGGAAAATAATTTCTAGATTTGTAAATATCAGCAAGATGCTTCCCATTCATGCCTTAAGATACAATCTTGAGAAGTGCTATGTTCATTATATTTACATGAAAAAAGAAAACTAGACTATGGCAAAAACTAAATAATAAATGAATGAAACATAATCTTAGGAATACAGTCTGTGCAAGATGGTCCCTCATTTATATTTTACCATATTAAATGGTAAATTGGAAGGATTTTATTCCTAGGGCTCTACTAAATACAGCAGTTGTCTAATGGAGCACACATCAGCCACTGATTCATAGAGGGACACTTTTACTCTATCTGGTTTATAATCTCTTCACTTAAGAGGATGGTTTAATGAGTTATAGCCAAAGATTCAGCCCCTGTAAGGTTGACTCAGTTCTTATTCATCCCTCCCATCTGTTTCCTATAGAAAGTCTTCCATATGAGATTCTAAAAACTGGTCCCGAGTCCACTGCACATGTTGTTAAATGTCAGATCTTATGCTCCTTCTAGTATGAAGAAAGAGTGACCAAATATCTCTGAATACTTGTATACATTTTAAATTCTTGTGTTTCTGGAGATCACTAGATCTAGAAGAAAAATCCAATCAATTATATGACCACTTTGATATTCCAAAGAACAAGTAAGCTAAGGAAACTATTGCTTTAGGCTCCACAAAAATCCCAACCCTCAGTATTTCAAAGAACAAAATGACTCATTTATAAGAGGCACTGTCACAGTGGGACTAGCATATCTTTGTAATTTAAACAGACTTAGGTTCACATCCTACATTTGTTATTCACAAATTGTGTAACTTTTAACTTTAATGTGATCTGACTCTCAGTTTTGCAATCCATATAACAGAAATAGCATTGATGTCACGGAACACTTAGAAGGATTAAATGAGATGACACAGAGAAAGCATCCAATATACCATTTGGTACACAGTAAACATCCAATTAATGGCAGCAACTATTAATCATACATTAATGAACCCAGGGACACTTACAAAGTTATTTTCATACTAAAAAAAGAAAAAGCACAGTAAAGCTATATACCAAAAGATAAAATCCAGACAGAAAAATCAAAAAGCCACTCAGAACAATCAATTTTTGCCAGCATCTATATTCACTTTATTGTTAGCATCCATATTCAATTTATTGTTATGGTTCATCTAGTGTTAGTGTTTAAGTTTACCAAGAACCTACACTCTGTGCATTATGATGCCATTCCCACATTTACTCTGTGGGAATTTCAGGTAATCTAATCTTAGTGCCTGGGGAGGATATATGCAGATATTTCCCGACACTTTAGATATTTGGAAAGTGGGTGGTTGCTAGGGGTTATTACATAAAAAGCAAATTGACATCTACTAAGGACAGATGCACTGATAGGCATCGGATATGCATTCCACTAAACCAACACATTCAAAGAGAAGATGGCATGTTCTGTAGCCTCGCCCTTTTCAGCATTACACACCTTTTATACAATTCCTCCACCCCAAATAACCACAGAAGCAAAAGTCATCAAGTTGTCTTGTTTTATTTAAAAAAAAAAAAAAGGTATTGTGGGGGGGGCAGTTTGAATGCAGCAGTGACTGAAGAACTGTGCCACCCTCTCCTTCCATTTTCTTTCTTAGACTGACTTGAAAAAAATAGCAAGAGTTTTGTTTTAGAAACGGGATACAACTTATTGATGATTATGATTATGTATACCCTCAGGTGAGGAGGCAAAACCAGGCTAAGCTTTGTTTAGGGAGACATACATCATTAAGTAGTGTTTTACTTGTGCCAATTCATTTCATATTTGTAACACCAACCACTGTTGCATATGGTTTATAGAGATGGTTAAGAGCTTGCATGCAAGAGGCTCTCTGTCATGTTTAATTCTTGGCTGTACCACCAACTAAGCATACAACTTGTGACAAAACCTTAACCTTCCTTAACATTCCCTTTTAGAACTACAAAATGGGTAAATAAAAGAACCAACCTATCACTGTTGTGGAAAATTAGAAAAGGCTTATTACAATACCTGCCATACAACCAACAAGCATTTTCTGTGAGCTATATATTTGTGAGCTCAAGGAATAAAACAATTTTTTTTTCAAATCTCTAATTGAATCTATAGCTTAACAAGGTAATAATAATAGCTGCAATTTTTTAGTTCTTATTACTCAAGTTCCATAAAAAGGAACTTAGAAATTAGTCCAAACTCACACTCCTAGTTCATGACACAGCCAAGGTTGGGAGTCAGGGATTAAGCCGTTACATCTATTAAATGTTAACACGACTATGATGGGAATATTATCCCCTTGTAGCTGAGGAAACTGAGGCTCAGTATATGGTAGTGTTGAAAGTAGATGTTTCAGCTGAGGCTGGAGGCTGACTCTAAAACCCACCTTTTTTTTTTTTTTTTTTTTTTTTGGACACGGTTCCTCTTTATGACATTGATCTTTCTCCTAAAAAAAAACCAACAGATGGTTTTTCAAAAGGACATGAACTGAAAATAGCATTGACCATCATTTTATCCACATTGTGAGGGCTGAATCTTGCTATAATTTGATTGTCTTTTTGACAAAAGGATCCAAAAAGTTCTCTCCTTGAGGACTTTTCAGTCAAGGAGCTTTGATGTATAAATAGAAACACTGCAATAGATGCAACTTGTCTGCTTCACAGTATGATTACTATTAGGGTAATAGGTACTCCTCTCCCTCAAAGAAGCAAGCTTTATTAGTTTATAGAGAAAACAAAACTTACTAGCCTAAGAAAAATTAAAATGGTGAGTAAAAAATGATCTCATCATTTCCACTTACCTAGAACCCTCCTAAAGACCAAAACATTTTCCTGGAAGAGACCAAGCAAACCTAGTTAGAGACCAGGAAAACCTAATTCTAAAATTTCATCATACTTACCTACTATCAGTAGATAGCTTTTGGGGCAGAAAAGGCAATTTCTAAAGTGTTCAGCTGGGACAGACCAGGAATAGTGCTTTCACCCATGTGTTTCAGAACCTGTCATTCAGGTTATTAAAAGTGCCCTTAGAAGTAAATTTCTACCCTTCTCAGGTAAATTATTTCTTTAAAGGCATTGAATGGGCAGCACCTTAATGCCCAGAAAGGGTTCCTTCATTGACCAGCTGTAGTGATCAGCTCAGAAACACAGTAAGTCTAGAGCCCTTTAGACTCTGTATTGGTTTCTGTTGGTGCTGTAATAAATTATCACAGACTTGATGGTTTAAAAACAGCCCACATTTATTTTCTAACAGTTCTGGAAGTCCAAAATCCAAAATGGGTTTCACTGGGTTAAAAGCAGTGTTGCCCTTCTGGCTCCTTCTGAAGGCTCTTGGGGAGAATTCATTTACTTGCCTTTTCCAGTACTTAGAAACTGCTCGCATTTCTTGCATGCCCAGCCTTTATTTTGGTCTGTTTTGCTGTCACATCATCTCTATCTCACCGTCTGCTTCCCTCTTATAAGGACATCTGTGATTACATTGAGATCCCACCTGGATAATCCAGGATAATCTTTCCATCTCAAAAAAAACTTAATCACATCTGCCTGTGGTGTAAGATGATTTGCTAGGAAAAGTGACAAGTCACAGGTTCTAAGAATTAGAATGTGGACATCTTTGGAGACCATTACTCAGCCAACTACAGATCCTGAAGGAGAGGGACCAAGGTTGGATGTAGAGCAAACCTGCTGAATAGCAGGCTTCAGGTAGTGAGGTCTTTCTGGAAGTGTGCCTTACCCCTCCTTGCAGTATTTGCCTTTTCGGTAGTCCTGCATTTACCAGCAATAACAAAAGCACCATTAGGCTTTTGATTTTATGCAAAGAATGAAATGAACAACTAAGAGAAATTCACTCACTTTAAAAAGCAATGCAGAATAAAGGATAGTTATATAAATTATCTGTAATTTCCAATGATTGAACGCTAGATTCTTTTTTGTGTTCAAGCATATAGGGATTTCCATTAGGGCATTTTGTTGACTCTGACATTTTCAGAACGATTAACTTTGTTTCCACAGCTATTTTTCAAGGGCCAATAAGGAAAAGTAATAGAATTTAATTGAAAAATAAAACAGAATTGAGCCCAGAACATCTCAGTTAATGAGCAGTAAAGATCATATTGATTTCATTTTATAAATAACATTAACCCTCAATAGCAATTAATGCACAGACAGAATGTTTGTTTAAGTTATCTGATATGACAGGTTCAAACATTTAGAGTCTTAATCTAGAAAACAATACTAGTATCCAGGAAGTCATTGATTTTTTCATCAGAATTAGAATTGATAAAAAACCCTTTCCTGTCTGCACATTAAACTCCATGTTGAAATCTGAAACCTTGTTGCAACTAAGGGAAAAAATTCTGACCAAAGGGAATATTTTAAATTGGTTTTCCTACCTGCCTCCTTAGTGCAGTAGGCAGCGCGTCAGTCTCATAAATTGGTTTTCCTCTTGCAGAACCCATTAAACCTTTCATATTAGCATATCCATTCTAGAACACTTATGGTTATGATCAAAAAGAGAAGAAAAGAAAAACTGTTATAGTCAGCATTTGAAAAACAAGTTCAATTGCAAAAACCACAACCGCCAATGTATGGATGACAGTTTAAAATTTACCATGAATGATCTTACTCCAAAGACCACATCATATCCTACCACTATAATGAAAACCATTCTTCATTACTACCCAGAAGTCACTGTCTTTTGCTACCTCCTGATACTCCCAGTTTCTCCAAAGGACTCATAACTTGATTGCTTGTTTGTAAGTTTTGACCATTTTTAAGATTGAAGCAAAATAAACAATCAATTGGCCATGAAAAATAACCCACCTTTGTTTTTTTCTTGAATCTTTTGAACGAACATTTTCAAACACCTGCTTTTCTTGGCTTCTAAAATGCTTTACATCTAAGCAATGGATCAGAAATGGGATTGATATGATTCTTAAGACAATGTAAATATTCTGCTACAGATTAATTTTATGGATAGCTTTAAAATATGACCAATGAATGCCCAGAAAGCCTGATACAAATTGTCACATACTGAGCCAGGCAAAGAAAACACTGTGTAGACTGAAAGCAACTCATAAGTATATAGAAAAACACAACAAACATGTTGAAGCATGTATTGCATGTTGAAAAATTGGGTTTCACTATCTTTTGATCAGCACAAGGGACATAAAGATGATCTATTTACAAATGTTGACTTTAAAGAGCTCAAAGGAAAAGATAATCACATCAATAAATAGATAAAATACAATATGATATCTACTACAGCAAAAGGGAAATTTAGTTAAGAATTTTTGTGGTCTACAGAGATCAGCTGAAGAAAGCAGTGACATACAACTGAGTATTGAAAGATGAGTTTTCAATGAGAAAAAGGAAAAGAAATTCCATCAAGGGAAAAGGAATGAACAAAGAGAGATCATGGAAAAGATAGCAAGAGGTTTGTGTGGCATAGGCATGAGAGATGGGTGGAAATAACTGTACATTGGTAAACTGGCACATCACTTCATGGGACGTGTGTAAGAATTTTGTGCCGTATTAAAGAACCTGAGAATAATTATTAGGATAATTTATATTTAGAATAAATATAAAGCAGGAGAATTTCATAATTGTATCTATTTTTTCAAATATATTTAGGGGAGTCTAAGAAGGAAAGTTTAAAAGCAGGCAGATTGGTGGTGGAAAAGGAAGTTAGGAATATAGTCAAGACAAGTTAGACTATGGGAATGGCAGTGGAAAGACTGTGATGCAAAAAATACTTTGGGGGTAGAGTAACCAAAGGTAGATGAAAGAAGAATAGTTTTCCAGGATGATTCTGAAGTGCCTGCTTAGGAAAACCAGGTAGATGGAAGCTCTAATGGCCAGAGTAAGGAAGGCAAATGGAAAAAAACAGAGAAGAGACTTAGTTGGTAGCAGAAGGTATGGACCTGGATATGTTAGCCAGAAGTAGCTAAAGCCATGGGAGCAAATGAGAACATATGAAAGAAATAACTGTTGAATTTCATAATTTACCTTATACTTGGAAGGAACGTAGTGTAGTGAAAAATATATCATCCTAGAACTCTTACAGAAATATCTACTGGGAATACTTAATTACAAATTTCTGAAAAGCAAATTTTCAAGATGTATCAAGAATCTTCTAGGAATTTCACTTCTAAGTATTTATCCTAAAGAATAACCAAAAAATATTACCAGGACTTTATTTTCAAAAAAGACCACTACAAATATTTCAATAGCTAAATACCAGAAACCATGTTGATGGTCAACAAATGAATGGCTAAACTTTATGTACAGTTAAACACTATACCATAGTTAAAAATCATGCTTTTTAAGTAATATTTAAGACCACAGAAAATCCTTATTATGATAAATGTGTGACATGATATAGCTGACTCATTATGTAATATTATTCAAGTCTAGAAAAATCTTTATAAGGTAATCGAGTTATGAGTAATTTTCATTTCCTTCTTTACATTTTATATATTGACTACATCTTATATCAAAATCACAATTCCTTTCATAAATAGGAAAATAATTTTTAAATACATAGAAAAATATATGTATTTATGTAGTTATACAATATGAGGAGGAGGAAAAATGAAGTAAATGAACTTGAAAGAAATGTGAAGATTCTGAAGGACAACCTAACAAACAAGCATAAAAAAAGGCAACAAAATTTAATTGGGTCAACAACCAGATGGGGGTCTAATTTTTTTTCCCTTAGACTTCTTAAATTAAAAAAAAAAAATGCACATTTTGTTTTTGAATAAAGACAGCTATTCCAACGTAGCTTACCATAGGAAGAGAATAAATTGATTCTTCCTACAACACTGAGGCAATTATTTTATACTATATAATTACAGTTTCCATTTTGAAATTTTTTTAAAAAGGGAAAGAAAAAGATGGTAAAGTCCAGACAATTAAAGCCACCACCATCAGATTCCTGACTAAATTTAATATCCTTTCATGGTAGTTAATCAACACTGATTGCGAGACTGGTGAATATTTGCTGACTATATATTGGCAAATTCCCATTCACTATTTGCTAAGTCAATTGAGAATATCCCAGTGCCTAAATATCATAAAACAAAATGATCTGTGGAAATTTAACATTAAGATTTGGATAAAGTTTTACCCTTCCTACCTTAAAAAATATCTGATTACTTTTATTATCAGTGGCACCAGGCTACATTAGAAGGAGCTGAGTCAATATAGTGAAAAAGTGATTTATTTTTGCTGAGAGCTTTCTTATGTTTCATAGTCTTATGTCCAAGAATACTTTTGATTTGTATCTCTTTTTTTTATACTTCATATGCAATTGCTTCCCTTTTAGATTTTATTATCTTCTATAATCCAACAAGTAATAACTAATTAACATGTATTATAAGAATGTATAGACCAGTTAAAAAGGCAAGATGTGGACATTGAATAATTGGGGGACTATGCAAAACAAAACTAACAGAGTGCTTAGAAAAATCTTCTTCTACAGATGACATGCTCTATAAACATTTATTGAAGAAATGAACAAAAGTAATACTATAATAGGTATTGTGTATACTAAATTAGAGAAGAGAGGTAGAAATCGAGGCTAAAGGAGAAATGGAAGGCAAGGGCAGGATATGCAAAAGCAAGAAGTCATGCTAGGTAAGGAAGCAGTGTTGAGCAAAGCTCAGAGGGAGGTCATTGAGGAGACTTTCTGGGGCAGGGACATATAAAGAAGAGCAGGAGAGGTGAACTTGAATAAATGAACTAGTTCTTCTTTAAAGGTAATCTAGACTGGGAGGCTAGGACTTTGCAGTTGAGAAATAGGCTACTGGAAAGACCCTGGAAGCTCTTGACCAACAAAATAAGATGCTAAAGGCAGCATTTTGAGAAGGTAGATTGAATTGGAGCCAAAAAGAGGTGGAAGATAGAGAAGAGAGTCAGAAGACTTACGTCCCTTACCTGGGGCAGAGATGAGCACAGGCTAGGGTGGTATCTATGTGAATAAAGATAAGGCAAAACACCAGGAGATATTTTAAAAGAAGAATGAGCTGATTTATTTATTTGGATATATGGAATAAAAAGACAATAGAGAAAATACCTTCAATTTCAAGTGTGGTTTCCTAGAACAATTATGATTTACTGAGTGAAGAAGTTGGATAAAAGCCATCACAGCCTGATCAAGAGTCAAAGGTACCAACAAAGTGAAAGCAACAATGTTTTACAAAATAACTTCACAGTTTAGACGAAAACACCCAAGGTGCAAAGTTGGAAAATATTAGAACTTAGAATTTTATATATATATATATATATATATATATATATATATATATATATATATATTTCTTTTCAGCATAACAGAATTCATAGTTTTACACCACACCCAGTGCTCCATGCAATGTGTGCCCTCCATAATACCCACCACCAGGCTCCCCCAACCTCCCACCCCCTGCCCCTTCAAAACCCTCAGGTTATTTTTCAGAGCCTCTCATGGTTCATCTCCCCCTCAATTTCCCTCAACTCCCTTCTCCTCTCCATCTCCCCATGTCCTCCTTGTTGTTTGTTATGCTCCACAAATAAGTGAAACCATATGATAATTGACTCTCTCTGCTTGACTTATTTCACTCAGCATAATCTCTTCCAGTCCCATCCATGTTGCTACAAAAGTCAGGTATTCATCTTTTCTGATGGAGGCATAATACTTCATAGTGTATATGGACCACATCTTCTTTATCCATTCGTCTGTTGAAGGGCATCTTGGTTCTTTCCACAGTTTGGCGACCGTGGCCATTGCTGCTATAAACATTGGGGTACAGATGGCCCTTCTTTTCACCACATCTGTATCTTTGGGGTAAATACCCAGTAGCGCAATTGCAGGGT
>PISX010025374.1:0-26226 GCA_004024625.1 Mellivora capensis | reverse complement strand
AAAGAATAGCCAGAGGGCTCCAATATTAATAAATATAGATGCAACAACAGTAGGTAGAATTTAACAATACAGGAAAAGGATAATACATGACAACAAAGTAAAGTTTGTTCCAGAAAAGCAACAATATCCAATATTATAAGTAATTAGATTACATTAATAGATAAGAAAAATTACATGATCATTTCAAAAGAAACTGAAAAAGCAGTTAATACTGATTTAAAAAACAAACTCTTGGTAAGGTGGAACTAAAGGGAAGTCGTTCAAATATCACTTCCTCAGGGAAGCTTTCTCTAAGCTTCCCTGACTTATGCCAGCCCTCCCTGTGTTCATTGTGTCCTGTACCATTTCTTTGTGATTCTTACCACAATTGTGCTATTTTTTGTACTATCTGTACCACAACAGTTAGAATCCTTTAAAAAAGAAGTGAGGAGTTTAGGGGCACCTGCCTGGCTCAGTCAGTAGTGCATGTGACTCTTGGAGTGATGAGTTGAAGCCCCATGTTGGGCATGGAGCCTACTAAAAATAAAATATAACATAATATAAGTAAATAATGGGCAAATAAAATAAGGAGGTTTTCAAATATATATATATATATATATATATATATGTATGTATTATTTATATTAGAGAAAGGGGAGGGGCGGAGGGAGAGAGAATCTTAAGCAGATTCCGTGCTAAGGGTAGAACCCGATGCAGGGCTGGATCCCACAACCCTGAGATCACCACTTCAGCTGACCAAGAGTTGGACACTTAACTGACTGTGCCACCCAGGCACACCAGGAGGTTTTTTGTTTTTTTGTGTTTTTTTTTAAGATTTTATGTATGTATGTATATATTTATTTATCTGAGAGAGAGAGCACACCTATGTATGCAGGTCATGGGAGGGGCGGGGGGATGGGTGGAGAGGGAAAGACTCTCAGACTCTGCTGAGCTGGAAGCCTCACTCAAGGCTCAATCCCAGAACCCTGAGATCATGACCTAAGTGGAAATCAAGAGTCGGTGCTCAACTGACTAAGCCACCCAGGTGCCCCTAAATAAGGGATTTTTAAAATATGATACTTTTAAATAATAAACTGGGAATAAATACACAATGGGACCACTCAGCAACTATAACTTCTAAATCAGGGGGAGTGGGAGAGGGAGAAGTAGGCTTCCTGCTGAGCAGGGAGCCTGATGCAGGGCTCAATCCCAGGACCCTGGGATTATGACCTGAGCCAAAGGTAGACACTTAATGACCGAGCCACCCAGGTGCCCCAACTTTTAAATTTTCAATGAATTGTCTAAAAGGACAGAATCGCTATCACTACAAGAAACAGTTGTGCTTTTTTTTTTTTAAGACATTATTTATTTGAGAGAGAGAGAGAGAGAGAGAGAGAGAGCACGAGGAAGGTAGTGGCAGAGGGAAAGGGAGAAACAGACTCCCTGATGAGTGGGGAGCCTGACGCAGGGCCAGTCCCAGGGCCAATCCCAGGACCTGAGATCATGACCTGGGCTGACCAACGCTAAATCGACTGAACCATGCAGGTGCCCTAAGAAAAAGTTGTTTTTAATCAAAAGTATACAGAAAAAAAGATAAAAGGCAGAAGACTAATGAAATAGATAAACTGGTTAGATTTAAGTACACACTTATCATTTATTGAAGCTTTCCACTCTTACAGTGGAATAAAAATAATAAGTTCAAATGAAAATAATACATAGATTAGAAATGGAATTTTAACAATCTAATTTAAAAATAAAAATGGGCAAAGGAGGGTGCCTGGGTGGCTCTGGGTTGGGCATCTGCCTTCGACTCAGGTCATGATCCCAGGGTCCTAGGATCAAGCCCCATATCAGTTTCTGTTTAGCAGGGAGTCTGCTTCTCCTTCTCCCTCTGCTTCTCCCCCGCTCCTTCTCTCTCTCACTCATCTTTCTCTCTCAAATAAATAAATAAAATCTTAAAAAAAAAAAAAAAGGGCAAAGGAGGGACACCTGGGTGGCTCAGCCAGTTAAGTGTCCAACTCTTGATTTTTGGCTCAGGTCATGATCTCAGGATTGTGAGATCAAGTCTTGCATGGGGCTCCACACTGGGTATGGAGCCTGCTTAAGATTTTCTCTCTCCCTCTCCCTCTGCCCTCCCCCCACAAATACTAAATGAATGAATGAATGAATAAAAATGGGCAAAGGACATGTGTAGACATCTTTTCAAAGAAGATATACAAATGGCCCAAGAAGCACATGAAAAAAATGTTTATCACCAGCCATCAGGGAATTGCAAATCAAAACCACAATGGAATACCACTTCATACCCACTAGGATGGCTATAAGAAAAAAAATGGGTAATAACAAGTATTGGCAAGGATGTGTGAAATTGGAATCCTTATATGCTGCTGGTGGGAACGTGCTGCAGCCACTCTGGGAAAGGAAATGGTAACTCTTTCCTCAAACAGTTAAACATAGTTACCATATGACCCAGTAATTCTATTCCTAGGTATCTATCCAAGTGAATTGAAAAAACCTGTTTAAAAAAATTAAAATAAGGAGCGCCTGGGTGGCTCAGTGGGTTAAAGCCTCTGCCTTCGGCTCAGGTCATGATCTCAGGGTCCTGGGATCAAGGCGCATCGCATTGGGCTCTCTGCTCAGCAGGGAGCCTGCTTCCTCCTCTCTCTCTGCCTGCTTCTCTGTGATCTCTGTCTGTCAAATAAATAAATAAAATCTTTAAAAAAAATTAAAATAAGAGGAGCGCCTGGGTGGCTCAGTGGGTTAAAGCCTCTGCCTTCGGCTCAGGTCATGATCTCAGGGTCCTGGTATCGAGCCCCACATCAGGCTCTCTGCTCAGCAGGGAGCCTGTTTCCCCCTCTCTCTCTGCCTGCCTCTCTGCCTACTTGTGGTCTCTCTGTCTGTCAAATAAATAAATAAAGTCTTTAAAAAATTTTAAAATAAAAAAATAAATGTAACATAAGTCTTCTATTCCATAAATATGGTATATCTTCATTTATTTAAGCCTTCTTTGATTTCTTTCATCAGTGTTTTATAGCTTTCAGCATATAGATCTAGAACATATTCCATTAGATTTATACTAAATATCTCATTTTTTTATTCTATTGCCAATAATACTATTTTTTTTAAATTTATTTATTTGTCAGAGAGAGAGGGAGAGAGAGAGAGCGAGCATAGGCAGACAGAGTGGCAGGCAGAGGCAGAGGGAGAAGCAGGCTCCCTGCCGAGCAAGGAGCCCGATGTGGGACTCGATCCCAGGATGCTGGGATCATGATCTGAGCTGAAGGCAGCTGCTTAACCAACTGAGCCACCCAGGCGTCCCCAATAATACTATTTAAAATTTCAATTTCTATATAGATTTTTTAAAGATTATTTATTTGTCAGAGAGAGAGAGAGTGAGAGAGCGCACAAGCAGGCAGAGGTGGAGAGAGAAGCAGGCTCCCTGCCAAGCAAGGAGCCCAATGCAGGACTCGATCCCAGGACCCTGGAATCATGACATGAGCCAAAGGCAGTGGCTTAACTGAATGAGCCCCCCAGGAGTCCCTCTATATAGCTTTTTGTAAACTGACTTTGTATTTTGCAACTTTGCTAAACTATATACAATTCTCTTCATACTGTTGCTACCTTACTTGTGAAGTGAAAAATTATGATTTCCACATTGCAATATACCTAAGAAACTAAAAGATTGAAAGTAAATTTGTTAAAATATCAATTCTTCCCAAACTGATCTACAGATTCAACACAATTCCAATCAAAATCCCAGAAAGATTTTTTAAAATAGAAATAGATATGCTGATGATTCTATATATGGAAAAGCAAATGAACCAAAAGAACCAAAACGATTATGAAAAAGAAGAACAAAGCTGGAGAACTCACAATACCTGGTTTCCAGTGTTACTTTAAAGCTATAGTAATTGGCACAGAGTGGATTTTGGTGAAAGCATACATACAGATTAGTGAAACAGAACACTGAGTCCAGAAATGGACCCACCCATATATGACCAACTGATTTTCAACAAAGAACAAAGACAATTCAATGGAAAAAGGGATAGTCTTTTCAACAAATGGGGCTAGAACTAGACACCCACATACAAAAAAAAATTCACACACACACAAATGGACCTCCTGACAAAATACACAAAAATTAACTCAAAATGGATCAAAGATTAAATATAAGGCCTAAAACAATAAAACTTCTGGAAGAAAACACAGAAAATTCATAAAACAAAAAATTTTTGTGAATTTAGTCTGGGCAAGGATTTCTTAGGCTACCAAAAACACAATCTATAAAAGAAAAATTGATAAATTAGAACTTCTCTTAAAAATACTGTTCATAGAATGAAGAGACAAGACACAACTATGAGAAAAGATTTGTAAATCATATAACTGATAAAGGACTTGCACCCAGAATATATAAAGACCTCTCAAAACTCAATCATAAAAAAAAAAACCAATGAAAAATATACAAAACATTTGGACATTTCACCAAAGATATACAGGTGATGCTAAATACATGAAAATACACTTCTTATCATCATCAGTCATTAGCAAAAGGCAAATTAAAACCATCATACAGGTGCACCTTGGTGGCTCAGTGGGTTAAGCATCTGCCTTCGGCTCAGGCCATGATCCCAGGGTCCTGGGATTAAGCCCTGCATGGGGCTTCCTGCTCAGCAAGGAGTCAGCTTCTCTCTTTCTCTCTCTCTCTCATAAATAAATAAACAATCTTTAAAAAATTAAAAATAGGGACACCTGAGTGGCTCAGTTGGTTGGACGACTGCCTTCGGCTCAGGTCATGATCCCGGAGACCCGGGATCGAGTCCCGCATCAGGCTCCCAGCTCCACGGGGAGTCTGCTTCTCCCTCTGACCTTCTCCTCGCTCATGCTCTCTCACTGCCTCTCTCTCAAATAAATAAATAAAATCTTTAAAAAAAAAATTAAAAATAAAACCATCATACCAATACCAATCAGAATGGTTTCTCTTTCTTCCTTTCTTCCTTCCTCCCTCACTCCCTTCCCCTTTCTCTCTTTCTTTCTTAGTAGGCTCCACACCCAGTGTGATCAATGCCAAGCCTGAACTCACAACTCTGAGATAAAGACTTGAGCTGAGATCAAGAGTTGGATGCTTAACCAACTTAAGCCCCAGGTACCCCAGAAGGGCTAAAAATTTAAAAACATATAATACCATGTACTAACAAGGAATGTTGGTACGAATGTACAATGGTATAGAACTTTGGACACCAATTTGACAGCGTCTTATAAAGTTCAACATATACTTATCAGATGACCCATTAATTCCACTCTTATGTATTTACATATCCAAGTGATCTGGTCACATAGAAACCTGTGTGAACTCTTATAGAAGCATTTGCAATTGTCCAAATGTCCTTCAGCTGGCAAAGTAATAAGCCAAATGCGTCCACACAAAAGAATAGCAGTCAACAATGAGAAGGAACAAACTACAGACACATGCCACATGGTGACTCTCGAGCACATTATACTAAGGTTAAAGAGGTCATATTTAAAAAGCTACATACTGGGGCGCCTGGGTGGCTCAGTGGGTTAAAGCCTCTGCCTTCGGCTCAGGTCATGATCTCAGGGTCCTGGGATCCAGTCCCGCATCGGGCTCTCTGCTCCACAGGGAGCCTGCTTCCTCCTCTCTCTCTCTGCCTGCCTCTCTGCCTACTTGTGATCTCTGTCTGTCAGATAAATAAATAAAATCTTAAAAAAATAAAATAAAATAAAAAGCTACATACTGTATGATTCCAGCAATGTGACATTCTGGGAGAGGCAAAACTAGAGGGACAGAAAACACCTCAGTGTTTGCCCGGGGCTGGAGGTGGAATGAGAGGTTGACTAGAAAGGGCAGCACAAGGGAATTTAAGGAGGTCATGATACTGTGCTGTATTTTGGGTGTGGTGGTAGTGACATGACTGTATGTAATAGCTGAAACGTGAAGCGCTGTTCATTTTAAGAGGGTGAATTTTGTTGTATGCAAATTACACCTAGATTTTAAAACAGGAAAAAATACAATATGTATGTAATATATTTCAAAAAATACTTGTTATTTGTGGGCGCCTGGGTGGCTCAGTGGGTTAAGCCGCTGCCTTCGGCTCAGGTCATGATCTCAGGGTCCTGGGATCGAGTCCCGCATGGGGCTCTCTGCTCAGCGGGGAGCCTGCTTCCCTCTCTCTCTCTCTGCCTGCCTCTCTGTCTACTGTGATCTCTCTCTGTCAAATAAATAAATAAAAATCTTAAAAAAACAACAACAACTTGTTATTTGTATGCTAACCAAAGTTTCTACGGAAAAAAGGGAAGTGCAAGAATGAATGAAGACTGCTTCTGTCTAGGTGTCCTCTCAATTTCTGACATATCCTATGAATCATGACCCCATCTGAAAAAGGTATGTACTTGACGTGAAAATCGAAACTGCATTCTTTTCCAGAGGAATGTGATTCTTACAAACAAACATGAGGAGAAACTGCTAGCAGCTAGGAAACAACGAGAAAGACAAATAGTACATTTTGAACTCCTTGCATCGTTGTAATATACGGACAAGACTTCCGGGAACAGAAAGACTCTGGATTACAACATGGATTTACAATTGAAACGTCATCTGTTAACATAAAATAGATATATAAGATGCCCAGAAAATGAAATCCTCCTTTCCCTTACAATCTTTTTGTAGAGACCAGAAAACAAATACATTTTATAGAAATAAAGAAAAAGGGTAAAGATAAAGGGTAGAACTGGAAACAGAAATTGGGTCAGAATGCAACTTGTCCATTGGTTCTTCAGACCAATTCTCCCATTTCCCAGTTCATTTGCACCTCTGTCAAGAAATTTTTTTAGGGGCACCTGGGTGGCTCAGTCGTTAAGTATCTGCCTTTGATTCAGGTCATGATTCCAGGGTCCTGGGATCAAGCCCCACATCAGGCTCCCTACTCAATGGGAAGACGGTTTCTCCCTTTCCCACCCCCCCTGCTTGTGTTCCCTCTCTGACTGTGTCTCTCTCTGTCAAATAAATAAATAAATTCTTAAAAAAGAAAAATATTTTAAAAGAATGTATTTATTTATTTGAGAGAGAGCACAAGCAGGGAGGGAGGAGGTGCAGAGGGAGAGGGAGAAGCAGGCTCCCCACTGAGCAGGGACACCCAATGCTGCAGATGCCAGGGCTCAGTCCCAGGACCCTGGGATCATCCGAGCCAAAGGCAGACACTTAACTGACTGAGCCACCCAGGTGCCCGTTTCAGGAAATTTATCTGAAACTCCTTTCTCCCCCCAAACTCTGGCCCCACAGGACAGAACTAGTCTCTCTTGTGCTCAAAATCCTCTATCACTTACTGACCCTTTTTGTGGATCTTTTCATGATGATAATATTTACTGAATTTACTGTATGCTAAGAACTGTGCTAAGTGATACACTATCTCTTATAACCCTCATAGAACCGCGCAAGGTAGGTGCTATCATTACTCATTTTATAGTTAAGAAACTGAGGCACAAAAAGGTTCCCTTATTTGCCAAAGTCACATGGCCAATACGTGGTGAATCAGAATTTTATCCCAGGTAGTCTAATTTCAAGAGCCCATTCTCTGAATTGCTATATGTAAAGATTAAATCATTCATTCAACAACTACTGAGTCCCAAGCACTAATTCACACACTAAGGATAGACAAAAGGATAAGACAAGGTTCTGCTCTCCCCTGAAGGAACTTCTGGTCTAGCTGGGCAAGACTAACAACAAAAAGACATACAATACACTGAGTTAATCCAGTGTTGGAGAAGCGGTAGAGGGGGAGACAGGGAAAACTTGGGAGTAACACAGAAAGCTCCTTAGGATTGTCTGCGTCTATCACAACAGCATGAGTGTCCCATATCTTAGTCTCCCATAGTTCCTAGCAGGTTGTGGACAAACATTGCTGGATGAATAGCTTAAAGCTGGCCTACCTCCTCGACTTCTGTTGTGTTGGTACCTACTGCCACTCTAAAAGTCTGCTCAGAAAGATGTGACAAGTAGCCAAAAAGTAATTTATCTTCCTCTCCATTGTATGCTTCATTCATTGACGTTCAGTAAGTATTTATTGATGGCTGATAGAATTGGCCACTGTTCTTAGCATGGAGTACAGTGGTGAACATACCACATAAAGACCCTGTTCTCATTCAAGTGGATGAATCCATCAAAGAAATAAAAAAGAAAGACAAAAAACAAACAGAAACAAAAACAAAGTAAAAACAACCACAAAAACAAAACAAACCTGAACAAGATCATTTCAGTTAATTTGAAGTGCTACAAAGAAAATAAAATGAGGAAATACTATCAACAGTGACTATCAGGTGTTAATTTAGGGTGGGAAGACCAGGCGGCATAGGGGGCATTTAAACTGGTGCGTGTTGGTTAAAAAATTCTTTATTTTACTCTTATTTTTGGAGAAACAAAGGAAAAACTAGAAACCCTGTCCAAAATTAGGAGCCAAAATTAACCTGTGTCAGTGACAAAGAATTGCAATAATATTTTTTCCCAAAATTTATACATAACTCAAACATTATCAGAACAGATGCTGTTTACACCTTCACCAATTTTATGTAAAATTGATTTGCTTTCCATAAACAGTGGTCTTGCTTTATTCCAGAAAATAAATTTTGGCTGTTCTGCATTTTTTTTTAAACCCTTATGATGGCTTCTAAAAAGGCAGGGGAGGGGAGCATTAAAGAGCTACCGCATCAACAGGGGTCCTGGCAAAGGGATACAAAAACTTATTTCTATAACACTTAAGGTTTTCATTTTAAAAGCACAATATTCAAATATAACATCTGAAAGAATGTAACATGTAACACAACATTCCATATTTCAAAACCCTTTAAAAAAGAAGGAAATGGTGTATATAGAATAATGAAAGTTATTTTTTTACTAAGGTTGCAAGGAAATGGACATCGGGTTTTAAAAAATTAATTAACACTGATTTTGGCAAGTCATTTAACTGCTACGAGCCTCCATTTCTTTCCCACAGGTAAAATGACATTAGAGGATCCCTCATGGGTCCTTCCAGCCCTAAACGCCCTGATTCTAAGAAAATAGAAGGTAGATGATTCAGAAACTTTACTGCATGAGGAAGGCAGGTGTTATGGTGGCAATGGGCACTTTTTAAAACGTGCTTGTTTGGGGTTCATTTTTATGACAATGCTCATCTGATGCAATAGTTCAGGAAACGTTGTACAAGTGGGAGTATTTCCTATATATCAACGGAAAACCCGGGAAAGGAAACAGTTGTGATGCTCAAAAGCAAAGCTACATACACAGCTAAAAACGTTTGATGAAAGAGCGCTATGATAATAGAATCGCTAAAAAGGAAACGGTCATTTCCACCACTTTTATTCTATTTCCTTTCTTATCCTCTCATGCAGAGAGAAGCCCAGTTTTAATTTTTTCCAAAATCCGAAAGAGGCAGCAAAAGCCAAAGAAATCCTTGCACGTTTTTTTTTATTAAAGAAATCGACAAAATATTGAAGAGGCACTAGGTGCCCACACCTATCATCCGTCTTCCTTAGCACCGAGGACGCCTTTTCCAAATATTATCACCAGCAGCCCTCACTCCACTGCAGCCGACACTCATCACCATCCATTTTTTTTAAAACTCCATTTACGCTGAGTCTTTCATCCAAACCCATCAACAACCATTTCCTCCCTGCAACCGTGGTTTGGACTGCCCGGAACGTCCAGCCAAGCAGGGGCTGAGTCCTGCCAACAGGGAGACTGCAGACTGCGGTGCTGGGCAGGGCAGGGCAGGGCAGGGCCGCTTCTGCCGCCGCACGCTAAAGCTTTCCGCCTCCTCCCGAGTGATTTAAGAGGGTTCGGGACCCAGATAAGACCCCGCCCTTGCAGCCACGACCCCGGAACGGGAGGAGGAGAGAGGCGGCCTCGGCTCAGCAAAGCCAAGCCTTTGGAAAAACAGGCTGCTCCTCCCCAGCGGCCAGCAGCGGCCCGGGCTGGGCGAGCGGCGCGTCGCGGCCGGTGCGCGCGGAGCGGCTCCCAGGTGGGTCTCCGCAGCCGGGGACCGCGGCTCGGGCTCCCGGAGGGGGCGGGGGGTGGCGGCGCGGGCCGCGATCTCGCTCGTCACGATTCACCAAGCAGAGTGGGAAAGAGGGAGGGACTGGAGGCAGAAAACGGAACGGAATCAGGGAGCTCGGGGAATAAAGAAGGCAAGGAAGGGGAGAGGGGAAGGGGGGGAAGGTGATGGGAATGAAGAATGGGGGTGCACGGGAGGGTGATGGGTGCAGAAGGGGAGGGTAATGGGCTGCGGGGGATAAAGGCGAGGTGGAAGGGAGGGATACGGTGCTGGGGTTCGTGAAGGGGGAGGAAGAAGGAATGGCGTGAGGGGGGGATGGGGTGAGGGGGGACAGAAATGGAGGTGAGGAGGGAGCGATGGGGTGGTAAGGAGGGAAGAGCGGAATGGGGATGCAGGGGAGGGATGGGTGAAGGAGGATGGGGTGAAGAGGGACGGGGTGGGATGCAGGGGGAGGAATGCTGGACGGGGAGAGCGGGGGAAGCAGGGAAGCGGGCGCCGGCCGCAGGAGGCCGGGAGGGACTTCCCTGCGAGGAGGGCGGCGCCGGAATAACGGGACCCTCCCAGCCCCGAGCCCCCGGCCGGGCGGGGCGAGCAGCCGGCGCGGAGGCCAGGGCGCCGCGGGCAGGTACGGCGACCCTCTCCTGCCGGGCAGCCCGCGCCCGCGGGAGGACCCCGACTCCACTTACTCTCTCCGACCACGGCTTTGAGGCCAATGGGAGCCATCGCGCTGCGCGAGTCTCCGGGCTCCGAGTCTCCTCAGGCGACGCCCGCGGACACGACTGCCTCCCCGGGTCCGCGCGCTCTGCCGACCGCAGCCCTCTGCTCCGCAGCCGCGCTCGGGCTCGACTGACGCGCGGACTCGTCGCGGAGGCGCGGCGCGAGCCAGACCGAGGCTGCCGACCTGCCGGCGCGCGCGCGCGGGCGGGCCCGGCCAGGGGCGGGGCCTCGTGCCAGCCGTCAGCGTCACCCGCGCGCCTCCGCCAATCGCACTGCGGCCCGGGAGCTCGGCCCCGCCCTCCGAGATGCGGCTGGACGCGAGGCGGTCCCTGGCTGGCGCGAAAGCCGCGCCCTCCCCCTCACCTCACGCGCCGCGCGCACCCGGCCAGTCGCGCGCTCCGGGGGCGCAGGGTCCTAAAGTCCCCGACGCCCGCCTCTGCACCTGGCCGCAGGCTACTGACAAGCTCCCTCTTCCCGAAACCACGTTATGTCCTGTCTTTCCCGTTTCTGGGAATCCTCTATTTTTCGCCTGCCCACATAAGGAACTCAGAGACTCCTCACCACAAAATAACTGGAGGTTTATTGACATCATCTCTGTCTGGGTACCTGTATCCACATACACACCATTCACTGAGCTCTTATGGGTCAGGCTCCACGCTAAGCGCTTTACTGCATCATCTCATTAAATCCTCACAGTAATTAAGAATTGTTTTTAATCTCCATTTTCAGATGGAAAAAAAAAATACCCGAGGCTCAGAGAATTGAGCACTAGAGTTCCTCTCAGGCTGTGTAACATTCATTAGCAAATATTGAGTGGTCTCCCACTACTCTATGCAAGCTACTATTCTGGGCATTGGAGCTACAACCCTGTACTAGGCAGACTCGATCCGAGTCTTTGGACACTCAAAAGGTTAGAAATTTCCAAGCCCCGGGACGCCTGGGTGGCTCAGTTGGTTAAGCAGCTGCCTTCGGCTCAGGTCATGATCCCAGCGTCCTGGGATCGAGTCCCACATCGGGCTCCTTGCTTGACAGGGAGCCTGCTTCTCCCTCTGCCTCTGCCTGCCTGTCTGTCTGCCTGTGCTTGCTCGTTCTCTCTCCCTCTCTCTGACAAATAAATAAATTTAAAAAAGAAAAGAAATTTCCAAGCCCCAAGTCTGATAGGAATATGCTGTAGGACAACTCAGGTTTCAGCATCTCCTTACAGGAGTCCACATTACCAAAGTGGTCCCGAGTCAGTTTTTGATGGACTTTTTATTTTTTTTTATTTCATTTATTTATTGGACAGAAGGAGAGAAAGAGAGAACACAAGCAGAGGGCGTGACAGGCAGAGGGAGAGGGAGGCAGGATCCCATGACACTGGGATCATGACCTGAGCTGAAGGCAGCTGCTTAACCCACTGAGCCACTCAGGTGGTGCCCCTTTGATGGACTTTCTTTATTGATAGGGGAGTTTCCTTTTGAAATATGGCACAGGACTCACCTCTGGCTTCAAAGAAAAGCAAATAAGTTGAGCCCATTAAAAAATCAGAAAGGACAGGAGAGCTAGAAGTCATAAAATCAGTGAATACTCATTAAATTTTTAGAATAACTCTGTGAGCTAAGTCCTCTTTTCTTAATATTATTAAGAAATGTAATAATATTTACAGATTTTTTAAAAATTTAAAAAAAAAATTGAGAGGGACACCTGGGTGGCTTCATGGGTTAAGCCTCTGCCTTTGGCTCAGGTTCTGATCTCTGCTAAGCAGGGAGCCTTCTCCCCACCCCCCCCACGCCTGCCTACTTGTGGTCTCTCTGTCAAATAAATAAATACAATCTTTTTAAAAATTGAGATTCAGAGAGGCTAAAAGCTTTGTTAGTAAGTGACAAAGGAAAGATCCAATTCCAAAATCTGAATTCTGAATCATTATTTTACACCAAGCAGTTAAAGCAGCTGAGGCCCGTAGGAGGGCTTTTGAAAGGTCACACACAGTAAGGAATGGCAGAACCAGGATGAGAATTCACATGTCCTAGTTCAGCTACCAGCCCCAGGGCAGGAAGATTTGACAATCTTCTTGTCCCCACCCCAATCCACACCAACAGAACTTTCACGTGGCTTCACAGGAAGAGTAAGTGTCTGTCTATCATTTCATGTCTGGGTTCTGCCTTTTACCCAAGGAAGGTATTGATCCTCTCAGGATGCATTTGGGGAAGGAGGAGATAATTTGCAAATGTGAGGGAACTTGTCGTGCTGCATGCTCCAACCCTTAGCCAGCAAAGACTGTCCTCAAGGAGCCATTATTCTGGATGAGAAGACAGCAGGAATCAAGGAGTCAGACACAGCATTGAGTGACTGTCCTAGTAAGTGCTGAAGCAGGACAGGGGCTGTGAGAGTAACAGAGCACTTGACCCAGTGGACCTGGGAAAGTACAGTCAGGGCAGGCTTCCTAAGATGAGTAAAAGGTAGCAAGAGAGGCCTGAGAGAGTGTCAGATATACAAACAGGAAAAGGCAGATATACAGAAAATGCAAAGACCAAGTGCCAGGAATTTGGCTTTTCCAGGAACAGAGATGGGGCCAGTGTGGCTGGAGGAGAGTCCGAGGGGCAGGATAGAGAGGAAAGACCCCAGGGGTAGGCCTCACTGCAAGGCTCTAGGACGTTTTGGTAGCCTGGAATCTGTGTGGGGACTTCCTCAAAGGTCACAGGCTAATAAAACATAGAAGCTTGTTATTTTCTGCAGAGGGGAGGACAAAAAAAGAAATCTTTTCCTGTGGATGTGTACCTGAGATGTTCGCTAGGGAGGGCAAAAATCAGAACGGGTGTTATTCTAAATAGAATGGTTGAAAAAGCAAGTAGGGTGACAGACTGTGAACTCACCCCGGAACCCCTGACTCCGGAGTGTCGGATTGCAATCCTCCTGGATGTGGAATCCAAGACTGGCTTGAGAACTCCTGACATCTCTGAGCTTTGGCTTCCACATCTGTGAAACAAGGACAATAGAACTTCCTGGCCTCAGAGGAGACTGCGAGATGACCTACACGGTAAGGTAAAAGCCTCCGCCAGTCCTCATGCCTATCACCCTTTACTCTGTATTCTTTATTTGCATACACGTTTGATACACCCCAGCCACCAGGCAAGGGGCCCTCATGAATTTTCATTGAATTCTCACTACAGCCCCAAGAGGTCAATGCTATTATTATTTAATTTTCCTGGTGCGCCGGGAGGTCAAGTCACTTGCCCAAGGTCACATGGCTTTAAGCGCAGACCGGGTACTCGCGCTCTGACTTTCTGATGCCCAGGGGAGCACATCCAACGCCCAGGCGCAGCCCCAGTGCCCTGACCCTCTCTTTAGAGTGGTCTGGCTGTGTGGACTGTTAGCTGGGAGCATATCAACAACCAGAACCTGTACGTCCTGGGAATCCGTATCCAGGCGAGCCCTCTGCCCGGCGCCCAGCCCAGCTAGAGCGCGGGGCGGGGCTGCGGCCGCAGGATGCGCTGGGCCGGTCCGCGGCCGGGCAGGTGCGCTTGCAGCTGCGCATGCGCGGCTTGCAGCCTCTGCAGAGCCCTGGTGCGGACCAGCTGTTGGGGGTAGGAAGAGTCCTGCGATTTACGCACGGGTCATGTGACGGCGGGGAGTTCGGTTGTGGCTGGGCGGGTGCACCTCCAGGAGACCGGCAGGTAGGTGGAGGCGGGTGGGGGATGGATGCAGAGCCGAGCAGGGAGAAACTGGAGGTCGGAGCGTAAGGGTGGTGAGCAGCGTAGAGGGACCAAGAGAGGGGAGAGAGGGACAGACGAGCCAGAATCGGCAATGGGGCTGACCAAGTTGAGAGAGAAGCAACCAGTATAGTTGTTGCCACCAAACCTGACACAGAGGACCCACTGGCTTGGGTTCCCTGCACACCAGGGCCTGTTGGAGAGCCCTTCTCCCACAGTCTTGGGCTTGCACCTAACTCCTGCGCTTTAAAGCCGCATCATCAAGGGCATGTTTCCATGTTCACCCCCACCCCTTCCCATGGCCACTGGGCCTTTAGAGTCCGCTACATTCTTTTTTTTTTTTTTTTTTTTAAGATTTTATTTATTTATTTTGTCAGAGACAGAGGGAGAGAGAGCGAGTGAGCACAGGCAGACAGAGTGGCAGGCAGAGGCAGAGGGAGAAGCAGGCTCCCCGCCGAGCAAGGAGCCCGATGTGGGACTCGATCCCAGGACGCTGGGATCATGACCTGAGCCGAAGGCAGCTGCTTAACCAACTGAGCCACCCAGGCGTCCCAAGTTAACAGATTTTTGTATTTGAGGTCAGAATATAATATTCAGAAGGCTTTGTTTTCAAAGTCTAGGCCAGGGTCTCAAGTTCAAAGGACTGTAGAGGCCATGGGGAGGTGAGTAACAACCACAGATGTGGCCAACAGCAGACTACATACCTTGCCCAGAGGGGCAGTCCTTACTTAGTTCCAATCATGGAAACTATTTTCCATGCAGCAGCTGAGGACTTTGATGGTAAGAACTGTGACCTCTCCCAATGGTTAAGTATTGCTATGGACTAAAAATATATTTTTTAGCAACCCCACCATTGGTCAAACAAAACACATCGGAGGGCCACATCCAGGCTTCAAGGCTCCTGGATGCAGAACTCTGGGGGACCAAAGGGAAAATTTGGATTCCCCCATTCAGCAGGTTCACAGAGAGGCCCTGACTTTTACCCCACTCCCAGAGAGCCCTATTGTGGGCAGGGCTCTGGACAGGCATAGTGGGAGTGTGAATGCCTGGCATCAACCACCAAAACCTTTCCCACTCAGCCTTGAGAACCAGGACAGAGTCCCTTTGCTCAGCCTGGCTCTGGGGCAGAGAGTAGGGCGAGCCACTTTCGAATGGACTAGTGAACACTGTAGTGTAAGCCTCCACAGACAGCTGATGTGGACAGTTCCTATTTGCCTGGACTGTGAAAATCCCAGGAATAGGGAAAGAGCTATCCCCAAATGCCAGACACTAGAAGTCTCTGTGACCTTAGCCAGTGCAGGCTTAAAGCTGGTTTTGTTTTGTTTGTTTGTTAAAGATTTTTATTATTTGACAGAGACAGAGTGAGAGTGAGCACAAGCAGGGGGAGAAGCAGGCAGAGGGAGAGGAAGAAGCAGGCTCCCTACTGGGCAAGGAGCCTGAGGAGGGGTTCGATCCCAGGACCCCAGGATCACAACCCAAGCTGAAAGCAGACACTCAACCGACCAAGCTGCCCAGGCATCCCCTTAACGCTGGTTTTATTTGATTTAGAAAAATAAAGAAATATGGTGTTTTTTACCCTGTAGATATCAGAGAACAATTTGTGTCCTTTATACTTTACATTAAATTGTTATAAGAACCCAGAGGAAGCAATTTTCATTCCAACTGGGTAAATAGGTTTGTTTAGATGTGTTTTGCTTCTGGCCAGTTTGGCTAGAAGATTCATGGAAGAAGTAGCTGTTGAGCTGAGCCCAGAAGCTGAGAAGAGAGAGATCAAATCAATCAAGAAAAGAGCATAGGGGTGTCTGGGTGGCTCAGTCGGTTAAGCATCTGCCTCCAGCTCAGGCATGATCTTGAGGTGGGGAGCTGGGATTGAGTCCTGCAACTGGTTCTGTGCTCAGCAGGGAGCCTGCTTTTTCCTTACCCTCTGCCAACCCCCCTCCCCACCCCCGAACTTGTGCTCTCAGGCTCTCTCTGTCAAATAAATAAATAAAATCTTAAAAAAAAAAAAAAAAAAGGAGCATAGACCTATGGTTCCTAAACTGTATGCTGAGGTACCCTGAGGTGCCACAGCAAATTAACAAGAGCATAGTAAAATATTTTAAGTTTTGGAGAGGAACAATGATATCATCTGTTGGACACTGAAAACTGGTAGCTGGGATTAGTTCACAGTTTCAAACTTCAGACGTTCCTACATTCCTTTTTGTGACATTGTATCTTTCTAAAGCTGGGTTTTCATCAATTGATATGACAAGAAGCAAGTAAATCATGCAAATCAGTGTGGAACAGGAAATGAGAGAGTCAATGTCTGGTGTGATTCCAAGGTCTGAGAAGATGCACATATACCGTTAGTAAGCAATGGTGGTTACTTAAGAATTATTTTAAAATATCAGGGTGCCTGGGTAGCTCAGTCGTTGGGCATTTGCCTTTGGCTCAGGTCATGATCCTAAGGTCCTGGGATAGAGCCCCGCATCTGGCTCCCTGCTCAGCGGGAAGCCTGCTTCTCCCTCTCCAACTCCCACTCCCCCTGCCTGTGTTCTTGCTCTTGCTGTGTCTTTCTCTGTTTAAATATATAAAATCTTAAAAAAAAAAGAGAAATAATTATTTAAAAATATCTTTTCTTTCAACTTATGGATATTATTTTTCTTTCCTTTTTTAAAAAAAATATTTTATTTATTTATTTGACAGAGAGAGAGAGATCACAAGTAGGCAGAGAGAGAGAGGGGAAACAGGCTCCCCGCTGAGCAGAGAGCCCAATGTGGGGCTCAATCCCAGGACCCTGAGATCATGACCTGAGCCAAAGGCAGAGGCTTAACCCACTGAGCCACCCAGGCGCCCCTCCTTTTTTTTTTTTTTTTTTTTTTAAGATTTATTTATTTTTTGGGACGCCTGGGTAGCTCAGTTGGTTAAGCAGCTGCCTTTGGCTCAGGTCATGATCCCAGCGTCCTGGGATCGAGTCCCACATCGGGCTCCTCGCTCAGCGGGGAGTCTGCTTCTCCCTCTGCCTCTTCCTGCCACTCTGTCTGCCTGTGCTCACTCTGTCTGACAAATAAATAAATAAAATCTTTAAAAAAAAAAAAGATTTATTTATTTTTTTAATTTTTTTAAGTCATCTCTACACCCAATGTGGGGCTCAAACTCATGACCCTGAGATCAAGAGATGCACACTCTCCTGATTGGGCCAACCAGGCTCCCCTTATTTTTTCAAATGGCTATTAAGTTGTAAGGACAGGTTGTTTGGTCCTAACTACTTACTAAACAAAGCTGATGGGTATTTCTTTTGGTCTGAGATGCTAGGGAAAAAATGACAGACACAGAGGCTGCCATGCTTGGGACCTCTGGCATAGGCCAAGTGTGGTGGTGGTCACCAATGCAGCAGTATCTACTGAGCACCTACTATGCACCAGACAGCATCCCAGACACTGGAGAGGCAGCAGTGAATAGGAAAAAGAATTCTCATTGGTTATGAAGCTGACATCCTAGAGGGAGAAACATAATAAGTTAAAAAATTATATAGTGCGTTAGAAGGTGGTAAGTGCTGTGACAAAAAATGGTAGGGTCATCAGGAGTAGGCCTGTGGAAGGGCAGGAGATAATTTTGTACTTTATTTATTTTATTTTATTATTATTTTCTAAGTGGGCTCCATGCCCAGAGTGGATCCCTACACAGGGTCAAACTCACAACTGTGAGTGAGATCGAGGCCTGAGCCAGCAGACACTTAACTGACTTAGCCACCCAGGCATGCCTCATTTTGTATTTTAAAGGGGAGAGACAAGCAGGCTGGGCTTCAATAAGAACCCCTTGGATATGAGCTCAAAATTCAGAAGCCAGGGATGACTGGGTGGCTCAGTTGGTTAAGCCTCTGTTTTTGGCTCAGGTCATTTAATCTTTAAAATTAAAAAAAAAAAAAAGCCAGAAGCCAGATCTGGGATCTGGTGTCCTTGTCAGCAAATAGGCTATGGATGACACCAGCAATAGTGACTGGGATGACCCAGGTGCTTAGGGTTGGTTGTGTGAAGAACATGGGGAAACACTCAATTTAAGGCTGAGCAGAAGGAGGGGACACCAGAAGGAGGCATGAGGGAAATGGCCAAAGAAGTACAGGGGAGCCGGCAGGTGCATGGAGATGGACTAGCAGGACAACTAAGTGAACGGCAGATCAGGATCAAAGCACTTTTTTGAATAGGGGAGAACCTCTCTTTTTTTAAAAACAAAACCTAAAAAAAAAATTAAAAAGTAAAAGAAATAAAAATAAAAACAAAACATTTTAAAAGCACATCAAATCAATAAAGCCAATTCCCATGTGCCCCTCTCCCCCCAAAAAAGATCAGTTAGTTTTGCTTCAGAGTTGTGTTTGTTGATGGAAAAATAGATCTGATTATATAACATAGAATCCTTTTCCACCTGAAACCCTGCTAAAGTAATAGCAGGGGAATCATATAAAGTTTAAATCTATAAGGACACAA
Source organism: Mellivora capensis (assembly GCA_004024625.1). Lineage (NCBI taxonomy): Eukaryota > Metazoa > Chordata > Mammalia > Carnivora > Mustelidae > Mellivora > Mellivora capensis. Next base: position 7,317 of record PISX010025374.1, on the reverse strand, counting down.
AGAACAGGGGCATCTGAATGGCTCAGTCAGTAGAACATGGGACTCTTGATCTCAAGGACATGAGTTTGAACCCTACGTTGGGCATGGAGCCTCCTCAAAAAAAATTGCAAAAAAAAAAAAGGACACAACAGAAAAAAGAGGGAGTGGGAGATGAGAGATAATGACAGAACTCTGGAAGATGAACAGTATGTGGCTGAGGGTTAATGATTGCATAGAGAAGAGGAGGTGGAAACATGATTCTTCACAGAAAGAGACCAGACGCAGCCACAGAACCTTGGAGGAAGACCAGGAGTCATTGGGATCAGGTACTTCGGAAGGTGGGAGGGAAGGGTAGGGCTGAGTAAACAAAGGACACTTAAGGAAAAGGAGCAGTCCTGCTGCCAGGTCCCTGCCCTCCCTCTGCTGAGCCCGGTGACTGCCCCTCCCCCAGAAGAATAGCAATGAGAAGGAGCAAGAGAAGGAGGAAGACCTCAAGGTCAACAGAAGCATCTGTGGGACATGCTATGTGTCAATCACTATTACAAGCTCTTTACATGTACTGATCCATTTAACCGTAATGGCCACCTATGAGTTATTTACTATTATTTTCCCCATTTTATAGATGAGGAAGCCAAGCCGTTTGCCCAAGTGCTCACAGCCAACAAGAGAAAGGGCCAGGATCCAAACCGTGCCATGTGGGAGGCGAGGGTGGATATGGGAACGCGGTGCTCTGTGGTTTTCAAGTATGGAAGTGACACTTATTTATTTATCCATTTAACATTTAATACATATTCATCAGGTGTCTGCGGTGCGCTGGGCCCTCTGCCAGGGGCTGAGTACTCCAGGGTGAGCGTGTAGACAATGGAGGGGTGAGGCAGGCCAGGAACAGGGAGCCAGCAAGGCCTGACGAGGGGCACCCAGTCCAGCCAGGGATCTGGAAGGAATTGGGAAAGGCAAAGTTGAGACATTGAGGCTCAGGAGTTTTCGTGGGAAAGGGGGGTGAGGGTGTTGGGGCATATCCTGAACAGAGCCAGCCAGCAGCATGGATGAAGAAGGCCCCGTAACCCATCTGTGGCCATGTTGGCACAGCCCACTTAGCAGCCCAGAGGAGGCTGTAGCAGAGGGGAAGTCACCAAGGGAGGCTAGGGTCATCGTTCAGGTCAGAATTGTAGAGTCTCTGGGATTCTTCTGGGGTGGGCATGGGAGGGGATGGACATAATTGAGGTGACTCAAAATAGCACCTACCCCTTCCTGGGCGCTATTGTTTACCAAATGCTTCAAGCACAATATCTCATTTAATCCCCCTCAAGATACGGCCAAGTAGGTATGATGATTTACATGCTTTACAGATGCAGACTCTGGGACACAGCACATCCTGGGGCATACAGCCAATTCTTGGCTGAACCAGGTACATCTGAGCCCAAAGTCCGAACTCTTAATCACACAGTTCTCTTGCACCTCCAGATTTTGGAGCTTCTTTGAGCCGGACACAGAAGGAGAACTATGATTCCATGCATGTAAAGCTTCAAGAACCATCCACTCCATGATGATAGAGCTCAGGATAATGACTATTGTATGGGGGTAGAGGGCAAGGACACTGACTGGGAAGAGAACCGAGAGGGCCCCTGGGGCTCTGGGAACGTTCTGGGTCTTATGTCTTGATCTAGGTGGTGGTCACGTGCGTGCATATTTGTGTAAGATTTCACCAGGCTGTTCGCTTAATTGCGTACTTTGTTGGATATATGTTATACTTCAGTTTTTATTTTTTTAAAGGATTTTTATTTTTATTTATTTATTTTTTTTTAAGATTGTATTTATTCAATTGAGAGGGAGATAGAGAGAGCATGAGTGGAAAGGAGAGGGAGAATCAGGCTCCCTACGGAGCAGGGAGCCCGATGCGGGGCTCAATCCCAGGACCCTGAGATCATGACCTGAGCGAAAGGCAGAGGCTTAACCGATTGAGCCACCCAGGTGCCCCATATTTTTTTAAAGGATTTTTAAAGATTTATTTATTGACACAGAGAGAGAGATCACAAGTAGGCAGAGAGGCAGGCAGAGAGAGAGGGGGAAGCAGGCTCCCCACTGAGCAGAGAGCTGGATATGGGGCTCCATCCCAGGATCCTGAGATCATGACCTGAGCCGAAGGCAGAGGCTTAACCCACTGAGCCACCCCAGGCACCCCTATTTTTTTAAAGGATTTTTAGAAAAGTTTTATTTATTTATTTGAGAGAGAGCACATACAAGCTGGGGGGAAGGAGAGGGACAAGCAGACTCCACACTGAGCATGGAGCCCAACGCAGGGTTCAATCCCACAACCCTGAGATCATGACCTGAGCAGAAATCAAAGAGTCGGACTCCCAGCTGCCTGAGCCACCCAGGCACCCCACTTCAATTTGTAAAGAATTTTTTTTAAGTAATCTCCACCCAATGTGGGACTTGAACTCACAACCCGAGATCAAGAGTCACACGCTCTTCCAAGTGGAAGGCACCCCATGTTCTACTTCAAATTTTTTTTAAAGATTTTATTTATTTATTTGACAGACAGAGATCACAAGTAGGCAGAGAGGCAGGCAGAGAGAGAGAGGGGGAAGCATGCTGCCCGCCGAGCAGAGAGCCCAATGCGGGACTTGATCTCAGGACCCTGAGATCATGACCTGAGCCAAAGGCAGAGGCTTAACCCACTGAGCCACCCAGGCACCCCTCAATTTTTTTTTAAAACAGGGCTTCCTGGAGGAAGTGCCATTTGAAGTGAAATGGAATCATTTTGGTTGATTATTATAATCTGATATAAACCAATAAAAACCAATAAACAAATATAATCCAATGTAAACCAATAGCTTATGGCATTTCAGGCCTACTATTTACCAAGTGCTTGTGATATGTCAGGCGCTGTGCTAAATGCTCTGCGTGTTATTATTTTGTTTAATCCTTATAGTGGTCCTGAGGAGAGAAATATTATCTTGCCCATTTTACAGATGAGAAAATGGAGGTTTTAAGAATGAAGTGACTTGGGGCGCCTGGGTAGCTCAGTTGGTTGAGTAGCTGCCTTCGGCTCGGGTCATGATCCCAGGGTGGGGATCGAGCCCCACATGGCTCCCCAACTCCACAGGGAGCCTGTTCCTCCCTCTCTGCCATTCCCCCTGCTTGTACTCTCTCTCCCTTTGTCAAATAAATAAATAAAATCTTAAAAAAAAAAAAAAAAAAAGAATGAAGTGACTTGTCTGGGTCATACAGGAAGTGACTTAGCTGGAATGCCAGCCCAGGTTTGTCTGACCTCCCCAAGTCCATGCTCTAGGCAACACCTGCTCCCACCTCCCCCTTGGGAAGGGGGTGGGCCTTAGGTTTCACAGGATGAAGCAGGAGAAACTAGAGAAGGTTCTGAGCACACTGGAGGTTCTGTGAAGCTGGGCCCCTTTCAAGGCTCCATACCTAGTTTCGTTTTTGTAATTGTGTTTTGTCTTTCTTAAACAGAGCACCCCCCCCCCCATATTGTCGAGGCTTCAGGATTCTACCTGCAGATGGTAGAAGAGGTAGAGGGAGGATGGCTGCTCTACCCAGAAAAGCTAGAGTGTTACCTAGCTACACCTTAACCCCAGCTCTGGCTCCTGACAGGGCACCCTGGGACTCTCATTACACGCCACCCCCTACACCAGTGTCTTGTAGAGCAGACCCTGAAAATCTCTCATAGCCTAAAAAAAGCAGGGTTGCCCGCCCCTTCCAACTCAGATTAAACACAGGCTGTCTTTCTGGCCCCTCCAGCTTCCTGCCTCCTCTCAAGGCCCCTCCTCTCTCCCTCTCCCCTCTTTGTCTACTGTATTTCCACCTCCGCTTCTCCCTACTCACCCCTCTCCCTGACAGCAGCCGCCTTCCCACCTTACCCCACAGAGAGTCAGGGCCCAGTGCCCTCCCCACTCTGCTTCAGACCCAGCAGACTCTAGACTCTGCCTTGCTGAATGGCCTAGGCCCTGAACTTTTCCCCTCTGGGTATCAGTTTCTCTCCCTCCCATTTATGCATAACCTGGGCCCTGGGCTCCTTGTCTAGAGTCACACTGGGTGCCTCCTGCTCTCTAGTGAGTCAGGAAGCAGGTAGCCAATGGGGTCCATCTGGGGGACCTGGGACCCCTCCTTACCAGTTGGACACCTAGGAGGGCTCTCAGGGGCCTGTCACTGGGGAAGCAGGTGAGGCAGGTTTTGGGGTCCTGGGTCTGATTGTCCACAAGCTCAGGGCTCACCACCCAGACCTTTGGGGCATCCCCATGTGGGGTTCCTGGTGGGGCCTTTTTGACCCCCAACTCCCTCCCTCCCTTCCAGGCAGAGACCCTTCCCCTAGCTGTTGATAAGCCCCCCAAACACACACAGCCACACCCTGTACACAGGAGGAGCTGTTTGAGCAGATGTTTAATATACAAAACAAAAATAGTTATTATTTTGTTGAATGGATTGCCAACAATCGAAGCCATCTGTTTTCTTCGACATCCCACCCTAACGCCTAAAAATGCCTGCCGCCTTCCATGCCAAAAACACGACCACCCAAGAGCTTGTCTGAGCATATCTATAAGTAGTTCTCTGCCCGGATTCACTGCAAGGCTACAAATAGTCCCCAACACCCTCAACCTTCCCTCTGATGGGGCCTCACGAAGGAGGAGACAGAGCTCTTTGCATTCTGCATTATGGGTTATGGCTTGCTTTCTTTTCCCCCCTTAGTGTTTTCTTTGACTGCTTAAACAAACAAACAAACAAGCAAACAAACCTATTTTACTCTGAAGATGAATCTCTTGCCATCTGCAGATTTACTACCAGACCCATATCTAGCTTCCCACCCCCACACAGCTGACCCAACTTCTGAAGCTCGTGCTGAAAGAGTGCCCATCTCCACATCCTGTGCCCATCACCATTCCTGATCCCTGCATTTTCCCCTCTGACTTCAGCAGAGAAATCCTGGAAAGATGTCGTTGGACTATGTGTATTTTTTTCCCTCCACTTTTTATTACACAAGTAAGACAGTACACCTCTATTATTAAAAATATCTCAAAAAGGAAATAAAAAGAATTTTTTATGCTAAAGCCCCGTGGGACACAGCTAAAGGTGTACTCAGATGCACATTAGTAGTCCGAAACGCTTTTACTGGGGCGCCTGGGTGGCTCAGTTGTTAAGCATCTGCCTTCTGCTCAGGTCATGATCCCAGGGTCCTGGGATCGAGCCCCCGAATCAGGCTCTCTCCCTCTCTCACCCTGCTTGTGTTCCCTCTCTCGCTGTGTCTCTCTCTGTCAAATAAATAAATAAAATCTTAAATGCTCTTATTTATAAAAGACTCAAAGTAAATGAATCAAGGACTCAACCTGAGAAGTTAGGAAAAATGAGTAAAAGGAAAGAGAAAAATAAGATGAAAGTGAACATTAATGAGATGGGAAAAACATACTAAGAGAATAAATAAAATTTGCTTGAAAAGAAAAAAGATCAGTTGGAAGAGACAAATAAAATGAGAGAAATCTTAACTAAAGGTAAGTCTGAAGAAAGAAAGCAAAGAGAGCAAGTGAAAATATGCAACATTAGGAATGAGGAAGGCAATACAAATAGATAAAGATGTTATTAGGGGCACCTGGGTGGCTCAGTGGGTTAAGCCTCTGCCTAGGGCTCAGGTCATGATCTCAGGGTCCTGGAATCGAGCCCCGAATCGGGCTCTCTGCTCAGTGGGGAGCCTGCTTCCCCCATCTCTCTCTCTGCCTACTGCTCTGCCTACTTGTGATCTCTCTCTCTCAAATAAATAAATAATCTTTTAAAAAAATTTTAAAAGTTTATTATTTATTTATTTATTTGTCAGAGAGAGAGGGAGAGTGAGTGAGCACAGGCAGACAGAATGGCAGGCAGAGGCAGAGGGAGAAGCAGGCTCCCCGCCGAGCAAGGAGCCTGATGTGGGATTCGATCCCAGGACACCGGGACCATGACCTGAGCCGAAGGCAGCCGCTTAACCAACTGAGCCACCCAGGCATCCCTTAAAAAAATTTTAAAGATGTTATTAATTATTTTAAAATATTATGGAAATAAACTGGAATAACAAAAGGAAATAGATTATTTTTTTAGCAATACATAAACGATCAAAATTGACCTAAGAGGTAGAAATAACAGACTAAGAACCATGGAAGAGATTAGAAAGACAATTAAAGAGATTTTAAATTTTAAATTTTAAATGACCCTGGGGGCAATGATAGGACAAACTGGGGCACCTGGCTGGTTCAGTTGGTAGAGTATATGACTTTTGATCTCTGGATGTGAGTTGGAGCCTCATGTTGGGTGTAAAGATTACTTAAAAATAAAATCTTAAAAAAAAAAAAAAAAAGACAGTGCGCCTGGGTGGCTCAGTTGGTTAAGCATCTGCCTTTGGCTCAGGTCATGATCCCAGGGTCACAGGATTGAGTCCTACACTGGGCTCTCTGCTCAGTGAGGAGCGTCCTTCTGCCTCTCCCTCTGCCTGCTGCTCCCCCTGCTTGTGCTCTCTCTCTCTGTCTCTCTAGCAAATAAATAAAAACTTTTTTAAAAAATCAAAGTCAGGCAAGAGAGGGAAAAAGAGACAGAATTGTTCTAGATTCAAAATTAAGGGGCGCCTGGGTGGCTCAGTGGGTTAAGCCTCTGCCTTCAGCTCAGGTCATGATCTCAGAGTCCTGGGATCAAGTCCTGCATCCGGCTCTCTGCTCAGCGGGGAGTCTGCTCCCTCCACCCCGCCACTTCTCTCTCTGCCTACCTTTCTGCCTACTTGTGATCTCTGCCTGTCAAGTAAATAAATAAAATCTTTAAAAAAATAAATATTGGGACGCCTGCGTGGCTCAGTTGGTTAGGCAGCTGCCTTCGGCTCGGGTCATGATCCCAGCGTCCTGGGATCGAGTCCCACATCGGGCTCCTTGCTCAGCGGGGAGCCTGCTTCTCCCTCTGCCTCTGCCTGCCACTCTGTCTGCCTGGGCTCACTCTCTCTCGCTCTCTATGACAAATAAATAAATAAATAATCTTTTTTATTTTTAAATAAATAAATAAATAAGTATTGGGGCACCTGGGTGCCTCAGTCAGTTAAGTCAGGTTTCAGCTCGGGTCATGATCTCAGGGGTGTGAGATCAAGCCCCGAGTTGAGCTCTGTGCTTAGCATGGAGTCTGCTTCAGATTCTCTCCTTCTCCCTATGCCCCTCCCCCTCTCTAAAATAAATGAATAAATATTTTTAAAAATTTAAAGAAATATGACAACCAAATGCATTGGAAGCTTCTTGATTCTGGGGTTAAAAGATTCTGGAGTTAAAAAGAAAAAAAAAAAAAGCAGCTGTAAAGACGTTCTCAGACCAGGAAATCTGAATA
>PISX010025373.1:0-26250 GCA_004024625.1 Mellivora capensis | reverse complement strand
AAAACTCCCAATAAACAAAAGTCCAGGACCAGATGGATTCACAGGTGAATTCTGCCAAACATTTGAAGAAGAGTTAATACCTATTCTTCTAAAACTACTCCAAAAAGCAGAAAAGGAAAGAAAACTTCCCATTCTATGAGGCCAGCATTATCATCTATGCCAAAACTGGTTGAAGATACCACTAATAAAGAGAAGTACAAGCCAATATCCTTGATGAGCATAGATGCAAAATTCTCCAACAAAATACTAGCAAACTGGTCCAACAATATATTTAAAAAATCATTCACCATGATCAAGTGGGATTTATTCCTGTGTTGCAAGATTGGTTCAGTACTTGCAAGTCAATCAATGTGATACATCAAAAAGTGAAAGTTTAAGAACCACATAATCATTGCAATAAATGCAGAAAAAAACATTTAACAAAGTACAATATCCATCCATGATAAAAACTCTCAACAAGTAGTTTTAGAGAGAATATACCTCAACATAATAAGTGCCATATATGATGAACTTATACCTAACATCATCTTTAATGGAAAAAAACTGAGAGCTTTTCTCTTAATGTCAGGGAAAGACAAGGGTGTCCACTCTCACCACTTTTATTCAATATAATACTGGAGGTCTTAGCCACAGCAATCAGACAACAAAAAGAAATAAAAGGCATCCAAATTGGCAAGAAAAGAAGTAAAACTTTCACTATTTGAAAGACCACCAAAAAACTGCTAGAGCTAAAAAATAAATTCAGTAAAGTCACAGAATATAAAATCAATGTCTGGAAATCTGTTGCATTTCCATATACTAATAATGAGACAGCAGAAAGTGAAATTAAGAAAACAATCCCATTTACAATTGCATCAAAAATAAGATACCTAGGAATAAACCTAACCAAAGAGGAAAAATACCTATACTCTGAAAACTATAAAACAATGATGAAAGAAATTAAAGACAACATAAAGAAATGTAAAGATGTTCTACGCTCATGGATTAAAAGAAAAAATATTGTTAAAATGTCTATACTACCCAAAGCAATCTACACATTCAATGTAATCCCTATCAAAATACCATCAGCATTTTTCACAGAACTAGAACAAACAGTTCTAAAATTTGTATGGAACCACAAAGACCCCATGTAACAAAAACAACATTGAAGAAGAAAAGCAAAGCTGAAAGCATCACAATTCCATACTTCAAGTTATATTACAAAACTGTAGAGATCAAAACAGTATAGTACAGGCACAAAAGTAAACACATAGATCAATGGAACAGAATAGAAAGCCCAAAAATAAACCCACAACTAAATGGTCAATCTTCAACAAAGCAGGAAAGAATATCTTATGGGAAAAAGATAGTCTCTTCAAAAAATGGTGCTGAGAAAACTGGACAGCTACATGCAAAAGAAGAAACTGGACCACTTTCTTACACCACACACAAAAATAAACTCAAAATGGATTACAGACACAAATGTGAGCCATAAAAATCCTAGAAAAAAAAACACAAGCAATAACTTCTTTGACATCAGCCAAAGCAACTTTTTTCTAGATATGTCTCCAAAGGCAAGGGAAACAAAGGGAAAAATAAACTATTTGGACTACATCAAAATAAAAATCTTCTGCACAGCAGAGGAAACAATCAACAAAATACAAGGCAACCTACAGACTGGGAGAAGATATTTACAAATGACATATGCAATAAAGGGATAGTATCCAAAGTATATAAGGAACTTATGAAACTCAACACCCATGGGGAGCCTGGGTTGCTCACTTGGTTAAGCATCTGTCTTAGGCTCAGGTCATTATCTCAGGGTCTTGGGATTGAGCCCCACATCTGGCTCCCTGCTCAGTGAAGAGTGCGCTTCTCCCATTCCCTCTGCCCCACCCCCTGCTTGTGTGCACTCTCTCTCTCTCTCAGGTTCTCTATATCTTGCTCTCAAATAAATAAATAAAATCTTTAAAAAAATCCATTAATACCCAAAAAATAAATAATCTGTTTAAAATGGGCAGAAGACATGAAGAGACATTTCTCCAAAGAAGACATCCAGATGGCCAACAGACAAATGAAAATATGTTCAACATCATTTACCATCAGGGAAATACAAATCAGAACTACAATTAGGTATCACCTCATGCCTGTCAGAATGACTAAAATCAATAACACCAGAAACAACAGATGTTGGGAAGGATGTGAAGAGAAAGAAACCCTCACGCACTGTTACTGGGAATGCAAACTGTTGCAGCCACTGTAGAAAACAATATGGAGCTTCCTCAAAAAGTTAAAAATAGATCTATCCTATGATCCATCACTCACACTACTGGGTATTTTCACAAAGAACACTAATTCAAAAGGATACATGCACCCCAATGATTATTGCAACATTATTTATAATAGCCAAGATATGGAAGCAACCCAAGTGTCCATCAACTGATGAATGGATAAAGATGTGATATATATATATATATATATATATATATATATATGCCATAAAAGAGAATGAAATATTGCTATTTGCAATGACATGAATGGAACTAGAGTGTATAATGCTAACCAAAATAAGTCAGGTGGAGAAAGACAAATATCATATGATTTCACTCATATGTGGGATTTAGGAAACAAAGCAAATGAACAAAAGGGAAAAAAAGTGAAAGGGAGACAAATCAAGAAACAGACTCTTAATTATAGAGAACAAACTTACGGTTACCAGAGGGGAGGTGGGTGGAGGGTCGGGTTAAGTAGATGATGGGGTTTAAGGAGTACACTTGTAACAAATACCAGATGTTGTATGGAAGTGTTGAATCACTATTGTACACCTGAAACTAATATAAAACTGTATGGCAACTCATTGGAATAAAAAAACAACTATGCATGTTCTTGTGGTAATTGCAAAAATACCACAAAATAGTATTAAGTACTGCATACTGTAAATCTTCAACTCATAATAGATTTTACTGCACAGTAATCATGCATGTGAAGAATACATTTGACTTTCAATTAAATCTGTTCCCCATTTTTGTTATTAGGCTCTAGGAATCCAGATACAATGTTCTATTTCCAAGATACGAAGGCTTTGGAGGGTACGTTGTTTGTTCTCTGTCATGCTTGTGTTTCTATTAGTGTTTCTTTCATGTAGAGCATTTGAGCCTCTAAGCAATGACATATGTGATTATTTTTTAAATGACAAAATACGGAAAAATTGAATACCAGTTAAGATACACTGACCATGAGAAAGTCAGAACACACTATGAACTACAGAAAAAACTCAATGAATCCTCCGGATAATGTGGGCAAAAAAGCCCCATTCATGTGGAATATCCAAGTTAATTCCAATTTTGAGACTTATTTATCTAAATTATGGCATTTCTACATAGTGTATGCATTATAGATCCAGCTAATACCTTCAGTTGTGGAAATTTTTCATCCTTCCAAGATGATTCTTTAAAATTTTCATAAGCAACCAGAAGTCATTTGGAGTGAAATATGAATGCTTACTAAATTGTGTTTCACATTTCTGAGACCAAATCAAAGTATAACCTAAAAGTTAAAAGAATTGACTTATGTTGCCTCATGGCTGTTCCTGGTGGTAACTGAATGATGGCCACTCTACTGGAATAAAGGAACAAATGCCAAGGGTGAATTTGAAGGGCAGTATTTTTTATGTGTTTATCTTTATTCCAGAATTTTTCTAAGTCTTATTTCTCTTCTTTTCAGTCACACCTCTTACTTTTTTTTTAAGATTTTATTTATTTTATTATATGACAGAGAGAGATCACAAGTAGGTAGAGAGGCAGGCAGAGAGAGGGGGAGGGAAGCAGGCTCACCGCCGAGCAGAGAGCCCGATGTGGGACTTGATCCTAGGACCCCGAGATCATGACCTGAGCCAAAGGCAGAGGCTTTAACCCACTGAGCCACCCAGGCGTCCCACACCTCTTACTTTTTAACAAAAAAGTAGATCCAGATGTTTTCTTGATAATTTCTCTGGCATCTCATGATTGCTGCCAGCCTCATGCAGTATCACAAAGCCACAGTTAGATATTAGTGTTCTGTGAGCAGGAAGGGAAAGTAGGACTCTTGTGGTCTCAGCCTACCAAACAGCTCTCAGGTAGAGTACCTTTTGTCCCAGCTGCCTCTCAGTATGCCATTTTCATGTCATCCCTGTCAGCAAGTGAAATGTTCAAGCCACACAGCTAAGGAAGTTAGGGAAAGGAGTCCAATTGGAGCATCTTTAAAAGCAATGGTAAAGTTAAGTCTTGAGCAATGATGATATCACTCTGGAAACTATTTTATTTAAAAAAAAAAAAAAACTTTTTTGAGGGAGAGAGAGAAACTGAGTCTGCGAGTGGGGATGGGCATGTGGTGGGGAGGGGCAAAGGGAGAGAAAGAATCTTAGGCAGGCTCCACACCCAGCACAGACCCCAACATGGGTCTTAATCTCACAACCCTGAGATTATGACCGGAGGAGAAATCAAGAGCTGGGTGCTTAACTGACTAAGTCACTTAGGGGCCCCAATTTTATTTCAAAACTTACTGGAATTTTCAAGAGCCAGACATATTAGTATGTTCTATGAGACATTATTATTGTGTGTGTGTGTGTAGAAGATACTACCCATGTTCTGCTTACTATTTGTGTGACCCTCCCCTGGCCTTTGTATGTTCTTATTTCCAAAAGCTCACACCAACAACTTTATTTGGAGGACTACTAGAGAGATAGGCCCTTGATATAAATAAAAAATGTACTCAACATTTATTTTTCACTGTTGATTTGCACCAAATGGGCAGTGATATTTTTAGGTACAATTCTTTCCAGGCTACTATATTCCAGGCCTGTTGTTGCCCTTAAAAATGTTCACATTTGCAAGTTGCAGCAGATGCCATCAAATCTAATTCTCCCTGGGGCCCAAAGATACTCTTCTTTCTCATCTTTTATCTTGATCATGGATGTGTTTTCACAGAGTTTATCCTCAGTGGTAAATTACATTCCAGTTCTTTGAGTCAGAGCAACGTCTTAACACGCACACCAATATCAGGGTTGCTGCTTTGCTACAAGTTTTGCCTGGAGACGGAAGACTTTTAGAGATTAATTTAAAACATCTCAGAACCATATGAACTTGGGACAATGAAGACTAGTAATGGTAATGATTAAAAAGTGGTTTTCTGCGATTTGAAGAATTCTCACCCAAAAGATGAGAGCCATTTGCTTTATCACTTCACAAGAAGAAACAGACCTAAGGATTTAAATTAGACTTAAATTAGAAGAAAGTACTAACAGTGAAGACTGATATACATTAAAAGTATTCCAAAAGCTAGATGCAGCCACTGTGGAAAACAGTATGGAGGTTCCTCAAAAAGTTAAAAATAGAAATTAAACTTAGATGGAGTGCCTGGGTGGCTTAGTCTGTTAGGCATTCAACTTATTCTCTATTGTTAATAATATTAATAAAATCTCTTGATTTCAGCACAGATCATGATCTCAGGGTTGTGAGATCAAGCCCCATATTGGGCTCCCTGCTCAGTGCCTGAGGTTCTCTCTCTCTCTCTCTCTCCCTCTGCCCCTCCCCACACACACTTACTCATACACACACTCTCTCTCTCTCTCTGTCAAAATAAATAAATAAATCTTTAAAAATATAAATTAAACATAGAATTACCATATAATGCAGCAATTCCAATTTTGGGTATATGTGCAAAAGAATTGAAGGCAGGGGCTCAAATAGATATTTGTATACCCATATTTGTAAACAGCATTATTTACAATAGCCAAAAGGTGCAAGCAACCCAAATGTCCATCAATGGAAAAACAAAATGTGGTACACAGATACAATGGAATGCTCTTCAGCCTTATAAAGAAAGGAAATTCTGCCACATGCTACTACATGAATGACCCTTGAGTATATTATGAAAAATGAAATAACCTAGTGACCAAATGACAAATGCTGTAAAATTCCACTTGTATGAGACCAAATTCATACAGAAAGAAAGTATAATGGTAGGTTCCAGGGGCTGGTAGGAAGGGGAATGGGTACTTGTTTCATGATACTTGTTCACAAGGTAAAAACTTCTGGAGATTGAGTGTATGTGTACAACAATGTGAATAGACTTAACACTACTACACTGTACATTTAAAAATAGTTGAGATGGTAAGTTTTCTGTTACACATATTTTAACACAATTAAAAATAATTGTAAATTATTTTATCTAAAAAAAATTAAAAATAGAACTACCCTTCCATACAGCAATTGTACTATTAGGTATTTACCCAAAAAATACAAAAGTACTAATTCAAAGGGATACATGCACCGTGATGTTTATAGAGGCATTATCAATAATAGCCAAATTATGGGAACAGCCCAAGTGTCCATCGACTGTTAAATGGGTAAAGAAGATGTGATATATATACACAACGGAATATTATCCAACTATAAAAAGAACAAAATCTTGCCATTTGCAATGACATGGATGGAACTAGAGAGTAATCTCTTATGATTATAGTAGGCTCATCTGGATAATCCCAGATAATCTCCCTATTTTAAGGTCAGCTGATTAGCAATCTCAAATTCATCTGAAACCATAATTCCCCTTTGCCATAGAACCCAACATATATAGCGGTTGCAGGTACTGGGGGGCATAGAAACATTATTCTCCCTACTGCTAAAGGATACCTAAGACAGTGCCTATTAAGGTAGAATTTAGAATTCAGCCTTAAATTAAGGATTAGCTTCTTCACTCAGACCTTAATAATATCCTGATAGCTTGCAGGGTAAAAATTACTATGTTTCTTATAAATACCAAAATGACAATTGCCATTAACTGTCTTTTTAGTATATGTGCTGCCAAAGCGAGCACTTACCTGTCTTTTTAAATAATTAAAAGTATATTTACCTAACCACTTAGTCATTATTTAATTTGTACATTCTTTAGAGTTCCATAGTTTTCCAAGATAGAATTTGACCACATTTGAACCACATTTCACATCTCATCTAAGGGGAAAAATTGGAAAAGTGATGCTATACACATCTTTACATCAGGTAAAGGTCATCGACATTTTTTTCCAGGATCTCGACTAGAAAGAACTTCTAGCTCTGTGTGTATATTCATACGCACAGTCACCCATGGGCATGCGTTCACATATGAGAAACAAACTCCCCTCCTCCAGAAAACAGAGGTTGGGGGCGGAAAAAGAAGAGACTTGGACTGAAGTTATAATGAGAAAAGACACTGTAAAAATAACATTGTGGCTTCTGTGGGATCCCATATTTATCCTCTCAGATGCTTCCAGAGCAAACATAGTCCATTTATAAGTGAAAGGAGGATTTTGCTGTCAACCTAGAAGCTCCACCTGAGATCTGGGAAGGAAAAGTCCCACCCTCACTCTTTTAGTCTCTTACCTCATGGCCTAAGGCAAACAGCACCACCACTGCCCTCTGGAAAATGTAGGGGTCGGCATCTATGCTCACCTTTGCAGTACAGAAAAACAAAGTAGTTAGTATTTAAATCTACCCAAGAGAGACAGTTCATCTTTCCAACTTCAACAATTATATCTGAAATGACGTTCAAGTGGAATTAAGTATCATATTTTCATGTTCTCTAGTCTTAGGATGAATACAGAGGTTCTGCCTATGTTACACAGTAGTGAGCTGGGTACTACAGTAGAGATGAAAGGGAAAAGTGAGGAGTTAGGAAAGACATGTGTCTCCTCTCCACCAGCCACCAGTCTCTTGAAGGATCAGGGGTACAGAGGAAAGAGCACAAGTTTAATCATGAGGAAGAGGTGCATTTGAACTCTGAGTTCACGATACCTAGTGTCTGACCACAAACAAATTCCACAAATCTTTTGGCCCTGCATTTTTTTCTACCTTAAAGATGTAATAATCATTCCTACCTTCAAAGAAAGCTCTTGTGATAATTGATAATTAAATGAGAATATGTTTGGAGATATGCAGCACTTGGCCCATGGATACTTAAGAAAGTTTAAGTACATTTTTACAGCTCTTCTGACAGTCCTGAAACTACTGGCCCTCAGATCTGTTCACTGCCCTTCCCCGGCTCTTCCTCTGTGTATTGCAGAGGTGCTCATCCCCCTGCAGCCTGTCTACCCAGGCTTTCAGAACACTTGGCTGAGTTAGACCAGCACTATGGGAAGTACTTATGGATGTTAGACAAGGGGTACAGGGAGAATCCAAGGTAGATTGGCCCACCAAATTCCCCTCTGGTCAGGTGATCTCAGCCCCTTAGGCATACCATCTACTTCCACACTAGGGAGAGTAATGGCTAACTTTTGGGTTAGCTCACCAATGATGCCCACGTGGCTTGGTTTGGCTCTCCACTTCTCCATCATTTGCATAACCTTAACCCTGCATTAGGCCCTCTGTTTTAGATATTCAAAGTGTTTCTATTTTTCTGGTGAAATCTTGGCTGATAGAATTCTTTTCCTTTTTCCTAAGCAGTGACAAAAGATAGAGTAATATACAGGTCAGAGAACAGCCTGCCTCAGAGTTATTTTATTCCCACAAACTCGGGGCTTGCAATCCTTATTTTGACTTGCCCATTATCTGCTCCTTTTATGTGATAATTATGAACATGACTTAATGACCTCTAGAGTGGAGAAACCAAGAATCACCTACCACTATCTAAATGGATGGACGGTTTGAAGAACACCATCAAATGGAAGAGCTAATCAGTTTAGCTGTTTTTCATCCTAGACATCAGTGAGCAGGGTTTTCCAACAGACAAAATAATTAATAGACAACAGGCTAGAATTGTTGTGATGTGCACGAGAGTTAGACAAGGTCGGGAGCATTAAATGCCCATAGAAAGAAAATTAAGAGGCCTTCTTTTTACCTCATTTAAGTGTCTGCTCAAATGGCACCTCAGAGAAGCCTTCCCTGACCATTTGATTCAGCTCTGTGCCTTCCCTGACCACGTGATTTAAACCAGTGCCATCACCATCACCACTACTCTCTTTCCTTTCATTTCAAGGCTTTTATGAATACTGGATTTCACATTATACATGTTTGTTTATCATCTATTGCCTGTACTAGTGAGGAAAACTTGGAAGATTAAGGGCTTTATCTTATTCATCACTTAATGTCAAGAACCTAGCACTGTATCTGGATCTGTCTTCTTCTCCCCACTACACACTCCCCACCTCAGCCAAGAGTATTCATTACCTACTTAAAATCCCAAACCAACCCATGAGCTGACCTTTCTTAATGCCCTGACAGAAAGCATATAATGGCTTCTGAGCCTCAGGCATTAGTTGTTAACACTTTCAAGAGCCCCGTGATGCTATTTTCTTATGCCATTTCACCTTGTTTTGCCCTTTCAGTTCTTATTTTCTTTTTGTTTTTTTTTGTTGTTGTTTTGTTTTGTTTCCTGAATATTTCCCCAGAACTTTTCACCTATGCCTTGCCCATCTGTTTGCCTGACTAACCTCTGACTCAGTGTTTTAAACTGGCCACAAACTCATGTATATGTCTTGGGTTCTTACTATTAATTTAGACCCCCCAGTACTTGGTTTTCCTTTGTTATATATATCCATGTCCTATATATTGCATTTTAAAATAATGGAAGGAAAAGGAAGACAGAGTAGAGGAAAGTTGGAGATACTGAAAATAAAACACCTCTGCTTTACCATTTTTACCAAAAGCACCTTAAGTTCTGATTTGCTTGAGCTGACGACTTAATGTATAATCTGGAGGAAGATTATTTGACGTTGTGGGCTAGCTTGCCCTAACATAACCATGAGAAAAAACAAAAAGTTCAGTGCTAACGCCCAGCTCCACATTCCAAGAGGAACCTTAATCCTGGACTGATAAATAATAAGCAAAATTAACCCTGCTAATCCTTAATTACTGCAGGCTTTGGTGATATATCCATGCTGTTGAAGAAACACTTAAATTATTTACTTAACAGTATTTTGTGCTGGTAAACAGCTTCATTAGTCTCCCTATTTTGCGGAGCTAATGTACTCATTGGTGGGATGGAAAAGGATTTGGTTTAGGAGTTCAGAAAGCTGGATGCTGGTATCAACTCTACCACCTATTAGCTATGTGACTTTGGGCATTTCATCTCTCTCAGGCTTGATGTCCTCATCTCTAAATGAAAGGTTTGAATTTAGATATTCTCTGAAATTATTTCATACCTTTACAGTCCTGTGCAACCTAGAAAATAAATAAAAGCATTCATATGTCTGGAGGGTTTTGCCAAAATGGCACTCGAAACAGTATATTGATTGTGGTATGGGGAAAGGAACTCTGGAATCTCAGTGCTACTATTTTTCATAATTCTTTTCAAGTTTGTTAGCTTCCATCTTTACCTGTAAAGTCAGGAGTTTGAGCAAGAATATATCTAAGCATCCTACTTTTCTAAGGTCTCATAATTCTGTGTTTCTATGACTATACAAAGTCTATTTTCCTAACAAAACTGTAAATAAATTTTCACATTTTTGAAAATTGACAACTATAAGATGGCACTTGAAATTTGGGTGAGAGAGATATAAAATCCTCTCACCTTGATAAGAGCTTTCTGCCTAGTAAATTTCAGTAGGAGAAAAACTTATTATTGATAATGTGGATGAATGGATAGATGATAGATAGATAGATAGATAGATAGATAATAGATGAAAGAGAGAAGGAAGGAAGGAGAAAGAAAGATAGGATTTTTTTAAGAGAAGCACCAGAAAGAGAAGGAGTAGCTAACATGAATATGTGAATTAATGAGATTGCTAGTTTCAGGCCATAAACCAGATTTCATCTTTGATGAAAGGTGATCCCAATGGCTCCAGTCTTTGTTTTATTTCTCACATTTTCCAAATTACAGCCATTCCCCAGAACTTGATCTACTAATTATAAAGTCATTATCTTTAAGACTGTCGATATTATCCTCAGAAGAGTCTCCTTCTTAATTAACATTAAGAAGAGTTAATTTCTTAACTTTTTTATAATACATTAATTGTATTTAGGTTAAAAATCACAAGTGTAGGGGCACCTGGGTGGCTCAGTGGGTTGGGCCTCTGCCTTCGGCTCAGGTCATGGTCCTGGGGTCCTGGGATCGAGCCCTGCATCGGGCTCTCTGCTTGGTAGGGAGCCTGCTTCCTCCTCTCTCTCTCTGCCTGCCTCTCTGCCTACTTGTGGTCTCTGTCTGTCAAATAAATTTTTTTAAAAATCACAAGTGTTTTGGGGCACCTGGGTGGCTCAGTGGGTTAAAACCTCTGCCTTCAGCTCAGGTCATGGTCCCAGGGTCCTGGAATTGAGCCCCACATCAGGCTCTCTGCTCAGCAGGGAGCCTGCTTCTTCTCTCTCTCTCTCTCTGCCTGCCTCTCTGCCTACTTGTGATCTCTGTCTGTCAAATAAATAAATAAAATCTTTAAAAAAAATCACAAGTGTTTAAAATCTATGATTTGAATTTCTATTATTTTCCAAGAAGGCAGATGGTACTATGACAGAAAAAAAAGTGGGGGGAGGGAAGGGAGGCAAGGTAGTTTCCTATTTCTTAGGGAGAAAGCATTTGAATTACCATTTCCTATCCTAAAGAAAGACTGTCATGGATAATTAAAAGGAAGGCATATATAAAAGTATGTAGCACAGGGCCTGGAACGTGGTGTTTGACAAATGTGATTCTCCTTCTTTCCTTTCTTCCTTCTATAAATGGATTCCTAGACAATCCTCAAGATGATTCCAAATCCTAAAAGTTCTAAATCATCCCCACTCCATAATTTACTATGCCTCTGCTCTTTTAATAAAGCCTAATAAACATCTCTATGCTTCACATGCCCTTAGGCTGTTCATTTTATTTCTAGTAGTGTCTAAACAGATAAAAAGCACAAAACTTGCAGTCAAGATTCAGCATGCTTTAAGGATTCTGTCTTTCAGAACTCTATTTTTAAGTTGTGAGCTCTGAGGACACACTGTAAAAGGAAAGCAGTACTGCTTGTTCAGTCTTCCTCAGTTTTAGACCTTTCCCATCTCCTTCTAGGACAATGAAGTTCCAGAGACCTGGGTGGAGATCAGCATCCTCTGTAAGGGATAACTGCAAAATCTACTGTTGGGCCCCTTGAGTTTGGTACACAAACTTGCAAATTTGAAAGGCTCTGTCATCCCCCTTTGCCTCCCCTATACCAAAGATCATTGAGTTCCATTTTCTCAGTCATTGATTTATGCCTTACCAGTTTTTCTGAGTAATGACTAAAATTGTTGAAGAATGTATTTAGCCTATTCATATATGTTGATGTGTGATAACAACATATTATATTTTTTATGTATACCTGTTCTTTTTATCACAAAGGATTCCGTTGGCTTTTAACAAAGTATATGATAAATTTATAAGTGGAAAACCCAGCCTAAAGAAAAAGGAGAATGTAAATGTGGTTGCTGTGACTGAAGTGCACATTTAATTATAATCTGCTGGTTGCCAGGACCATAATGCTCATCAGGGAGGGAGAAGTATACCAGCCTACAGAAAAGAGATAAAACTTTTTAGTAATAACTTCTAAATAGAATGATACATAGGACTTTCAATAAGAGATATGGAGTTATTTATGGACCAAATTCTTAACATATTTACAGCAGATTAAATGGGGTTCAGATGGTTATTTTGATGGTACCTGTCAATAAAATGTTCATGGCATAAGATTAAAGAACACTTTGGGGGATGAATATGTGATATTGTAAAGGATTGAAACCAATTCTGAAAGTGTCTGGAAATGCAGTTGATTCAGGAAATACTGTAGAAGGCTTTCTAGCAAAGGAACAAACTGTCTCTTAGATAACCTACCCAGAACTTTACTTTTCACAACTCAGCTGCTAAAAGAAGGTATAAGAGAAAATATTCTCACCTTGACCTAATGTAACATTGTGTGCCAATTTACTCAAATAAAATTTTAAAATAGAGAGAGTATACTCTCAGAATAAGGCCTATAGAAGTCTTCTACACTAGGAGTAAATCCTTAAGCTTGGAAAAACAGGTAAATAAGCACCAAGGTGTTAGGTGCCTAGCTCTTGTTCCAGCCTGAATTAAAGATCACCCCAGTTCCTCAGGATTTGATTGCAATGCATGTGGTAGCATTAAATTAAGAATTTTAACAATAATCTGACTTTACTTAGCCAAACTAGAATATGCTTTTTTAATATAGAGGTATAAAGTCTATCAGTCTGGCTTTTCCATTTACCTTCCCATTTGGATAAAGAAGATGTGGTTCATACATACAATGGAATAATACTCAGCCATGAAAAAGGATGCATACTGATCATTTACATTGACATGGATAGAACTGGAGGTTATTATGCTAAATGAAATAACTCAATCAGAGAAAGACAATTATCGTATGGTTTCACTCATACATAGAATATAAGAAATAGCACAGAGGATCATAGGGAAGGTGAGGGAACACAGAATGGGAAGAAATCAGAGAGGAAGACAAACCATGCAAGACTCTTGACTCCAGGAAATAAACTGAGGAATTGAGGGTTGTGGAAAAGGAGGTGGGTAGGAGGATGGGGTAACTGGGTGATGGGTATTAAGAAGGGCACATGATATGATGAGCACTGGTCATTGAACATTATACCAAAAACTAATGATGTACTATATGTTGGCTAATTTAATTTAAATAAAATAAAGAAAAAATAAATAGAACCCGTGTGTCATTTCAACAGGGGGCTTTTCTTAGCCCCAGTACTAAGGTGGACCTCCCCAATGTGTGTCCTTAGCTTACTACTCATTATACTTTAGTTATAATTAGTCATTTGATATCTCTCCAATCCTTTAGACAAGAAAAGCATAGGAAATAAATTTGTCTTTTTCACTACTTATTCTCCATGTCTAGAATATAGTATCTGATTTATTATCAATCTTCAAACCCCATTTGTGAAATTATTGAATGCATGTTGCTATTTTCAATGTTGCTTTATAACTTAGTTTGTTTCATAACTTTTTGGGAAATGATCTTTCCACTCATCAGGAGTGAACTCAGGTAGTGCGTATGTTGGATGTGATAGGTATGACATCATTTATTCCTTAAAACCACCCTCTGAGAAAAATATGATTCTTATCTTCACTTTACTAATGAGAAAACTGAGGCACCAAGAGAGAAAGTACTTTCCAGGATCATACCCTTGGGAAGTAGTAGAGCTAGTATTCACTCTCAGGCAGTCTGGCTTCAAATTCCACAGTCTTTACCACATAATACAGGAGCCATGAGCAAAGTACTTTAAGGTTTCAATAATTTCATCCTCTGAGTGCCCATCTCATTGCATTCTTACTAACTTTTATTAATAGCAACTAGTGTTTTAATCACTTTTCTTGATAAAAAGTTGAGATTGAATATTGTCTCATTGTTTATTAGCTTCTTGTATTTCTTTAGGAGATTAGTACATGTATGTTTTAATTAATGGAGATAAAAGAAAAAGAAGGACCAAGAAATGGGCTTTTGTTCAGGTACAGCAAGAGGCCTAATTAACTAACTAACTGAAGTGTTGCTTTTGAGGACTAGGAGGCATGGGAGAAGCACCAACAACAAATGTCTCTATTTTTAGGGTGGTCATTAACTTATCCTGGAAGCCAGTGCTCTTCAGAGAGGAAGGAAGCACTGTGCTAATACCACCAAGAGTATAGGTATATACCAGGACTACCCCAGGCAAACTGGGATGTAAATTCACCTTACCTATTTTTTTTTTACCTTAGCACCAGGCTGATTCTAGTTCTCAGCTGTGGTGACTGCTACTGGTTACCCCAAATAGTTTTATTCAGTATATCATGTGGACCGTGTTCATTTTTCTAACATTCCTGGCATTGTACAACTCTTTGTATTGTCCTTTTCAATGTGTTCTTTTAGGATACTACAACCTATTCCAATGATGTTGCAATTGTTCAAAATATTTTTTGTAATTCTATCTGACATCACCTTCTAATCCATTTAATGGCTTCTTTAAAAAAATCAGTCTGAACACATCTTATTAATCTTCTTATTCCACTTAGGTAACTCCTTGCATGTAGAGGCACTTAATAAATATTTGCAGAATTCAGTGAAATGGAATTATATTCCAAAGCTCAAAATTACCCTTAGAGAATGAAAATTCATTATTGCTGAGTCTTTTCAATAGGTCACAACTCAGGGGGAAAAAAAAGACTGGAAAGAAATATATGTTAATCATGCTTGTCTTTAGGTTTGAATTATAAGTAAAAATTCAGAAAACAATAAAGAACAAAACAATATCAAACTTTCAATAAGAATATGTATTACTCTTAAATTAAGAAAACTTTCATTTTATTTTGTTTTCACATACAATGCCTCAGGTAATTCCAAAGAAGAATTTCGCAAATACGTTACATAATATTGTCATTTGGGGAATGTGTACAACTGACAGAAGTGAATACTTTGAAAGGAACAACACACATTTAGATGAGTACATTCTGTAATGTTTGTTTAAAAAAATATCCACTACTTTGTAATCATGTTCTATTTTAGATATTTTCATGAATATAAGTCATGACATAGGTACTCATGTACCTATGAGGTACAAGATTTTAAAAATAAGAGAAATAAACATTCAAGAAATAAGTAGAAGACACTTGGGGTCAGGGCAGGTAGCCAGCTGCCTGGGGAGCAGTCTTCACAGCTGCACCCTTCTCAGTAGTGAAATAGAGAAGCAACAGTGGTTCATCTAAAGGTTCTGCCTAGTGATAAACAATACAGATATTTGCCCAGCCAGATATTTTTTTAATTAAAGATTTTTATTTATTTATTTGTCAGAGAGAGAGAGAGCGAGAGAGCAAGCACAGGCAGACAGAGTGGCAGGCAGAGGCAGAGGGAGAAGCAGGCTCCCTGCCGAGCAAGGAGCCCGATGTGGGATCATGACCTGAGCCGAAGGCAGCCGCTTAACCAACTGAGCCACCCAGGCGTCCCTGCCCAGCCAGATATTTAAAGACTGAGAACAAGCTTTATCATTCCAGTTTTATGGAATTAAACCAAAGTATAGAAGTTCCAACACTTTGCCTGCACTGGTAGTGTGATGAGGGACAGTTGAGTTTTCAGACCAGAGCATTGAGAGGGCATACACAGACAACCCACATCAATACACATTCTTTTTTTTTCAACTGCATAACCAATTAGAACAGCCATGCCCTCAACACAAACTACCCCATTAACCAAGAGCTAATTAAACACAAACAGGGTTGTTATCACTCACCAGTGGTTGGAGTGGTATATGGTAAGGGTGTTCTGAGCAAGAGTGTCCGGGTCAATAATGAGGCTTTCTGTGAAGAACTTTCTGAAACTTGTTGATGGGAGAATGGGAAAAAGAAGAGGGGTGGGCACTGACTGTGGCTGGTGGGTGAGAACTCAAGGCCACCCAAAGACAGCGGTAACATATGTTGAAGGAGGCCATTTTACTAGCTCCTTTTGAGCCAGGGCCATGTTCAGAGTAGATGTTCCTGTGTGACTGCTGCTTTCTCTGTGGATGAATATTGGGCTGGGCTGTGAATGAGGTGGGGACAGTGGGAAGCCAAAACTGGTTTCCCTCTCCCTGTGGAGAGGAGAAGCGTGCTGACCGTTGTAAAAAGAAAACATTATAAAGTGCCTGTTTATGTGCTAAAGTAATTTCTAATTACTGGAGGCTGGGAACGTGGTCTGGTGTGGTTAAAGGAGGGCACTCAGCACCAGGACAGTGACCATTCTGTTCTCTTCTCTGCCCTTAACCTCCTCATGTGACTGGCTGCAAGTCACCTACCTCCTTTCCCCTCAGAACTCCCAGCTAGATGATTTGGGCAAAACTTCCCATTCATTCAGCACTTGGCATCTGGCATTCTCAAGCCCTTTAAAAATGTAGACTAATTAATAGTATCCCTTTGAGACTGGAAATTACTATCATGAAGATGATGATACTTTTAGTTGACAGTGATTGGAGACACACAGAGTTTAAATGATTTCCCTCCAGGGGTTAGAATCCCTAAATGTGGGTAAGAGCTAATCTTGGCTATCACCACTCAACCCCACACCCTGGCAGACCACACCAGGGAATTCACAGGGTGTTTTGAGGATAAATGAGTTATTTATTCAACTTAAGGCAACTCAGATTAGGTGTTAAAGAAATACAAAGCAATTCTAATACAGATGGGGGCTTTATTTTCACAAAGCCACCCTATATTGCTGAACACTTAGCTCACTGGGCAGAGCTCTTTCCCGTTATCTCCTGTCCACTGGAGACTGTCACAAGGACAGATTCTTAAAACTAGACTGAAACTGAAAACTAGACTCTCTCATTTTAGTTGTAAACTTTTATCTTCAAAAAGTTACAACATTCTCCTTGAAAAATGAAGTTTAAGTAATCAAAAATTACCCAAAGTAAAGAGAACAATACTTCTCCAATCATTGTCCTGTACTCATCCCCAACAACCCCAATCAAATTTCTGAGTCCTAAAACGTCCACTTTCTTCTCTGTCCTTCCAAGCAATCCCAGCATTAGTATTAATATTTAGGAAGCTGTATAGTCTAACTGCCAACCCCATGATTTCCTCACTATATAATATTGGTCGAGTTTACTCAACCTCTGTTAAGCTTTGGTTTGCTCATCTGCAAAATGGAAATAATTATAATGCTCATCTCACAGGGATATTTTAAAGATTAAATAAGATTTCTACTCTGTACTGTGAAATAAATGTATTCTACAGTTTTTAGGAACATATGCAGTATTTTATCTTGCAGGGTGGGATCATTTCAGGGCACCTGGCTGACCCAGTTGGTGGAGTATGTGACTCTTGATCTTGGGGTTGTGAGTTTGAACCCTATATTTGGTACAGAGAATACGTAAAAAATAAAATCTTAAAAAAAATAGGATCATTTGAAGTAGATCTTATTTTGTTTTGCGAAGTGATTTTTTCACCCCACTTTCTGCCATCACCAAAGGGTTTCTCCCACATTAGTTTGTAAAGATGGGGTAATATTCAGAATATTAAGTCCAACCCAAACTTTGAGCAGTCAGGAAGAATACGCTGAACAATCAGAGGAGATGCCAGGTAAAACCAGCAGGTGGATACCAGCTAAATATTACCGATGACTAGAGAGCAACCTTATTCTCTTCTGCTTAAATCATCCTTTTATTTTCTATAGAATGTTTCATCATTTTTAATAGCACTTCAAAAAACATGCATGTGATTCACAGACCTGTACCCCTGGGGCTAATAATACATTATATGTTTATAAAAAATAATAACAATAATTTTAAAAAGGAAATGGGAAAAAATGCATGTATCTTTTTATCAATTTCTTGCTTAATTGCTCTGTGTTGAGGACCATGCTCTATATGAATTCTATACTTTGAAATGACTAAGGATTACTTCAGGCACATTACATGGTTAACATTATGTTGGTTTTTTTTAAGTGTTCCATGTGTGTTTTGAAAGGTTGCATATTCTGCAGTTTGGGATGCATGTTTGCTATATAGCCATAAAGCAAGTTTTTAAAAATGTATTATTCAAATTTCTATTACTCCTCTGGGTTTTGTTGCTGCTTCTATCAATCACAGAGACTAGTATATTAAGAGTTTCCACTATGGTTCTGGATTCTTCTATTCCTCTTTGTTTTGTCAGTTTGGGTGGAGGCTAGACTAAATGGCAATTTACAATTACCTTTACAAGTAGTTCAAAGTCTACTGCTACCTCCTCATAAATTAACTGGTTTAGTTTTGCCAACATTATAGTCCATAAACAAATGATAGTACCAATGGTTATTTTAGATGCCACATGGTTGAACTTTAAAAAAAATCTAATAAACAGTTCATTATTTGATGTGTACTAGAAAAAAATTAGAAACTAGCACATCAAACCCAACATTTTTCATAGATTTATTGCTTAAAATAAAACCAGGCTGCTTTTTTTTTTTTTTTTTTTACCAAATCTCCCTAAATCTCCCTTTTAATCCCTTTCCTCAAATTTTCCCCCCTCAAACATCCTCTACAGTTATATTTTCACAAATAATCTTTGGTCTCAAAAGCATTATATGAAGTCTTCTCTGTTGGAACGAAGCAGGGGTTAGGCTGAAGCTAAGGATAGGGATTAACCTGGAGGCCAAGTTTGGACTAAAATGGAAATGCCTTATTTGATGATTGTAAAACAAAATGTAATTAAAAGGAGCTCAGTATCTGAAGTACTTTATGACTACATAAAAATAAAAGTGAAGAAATAATTTAATTGAAAAATCTGAAAAATATCAACAAAATAAAATGAAGGAAAGAACAAAGAATGATTTAATAAGTCTATAGTAAATTAATGAGTTAGGAGAAATAACAGAATTTAAATATAAATTCAGAAACTTATTTACGGAATAAGATTCAAAAATTTATTCTTTGAATAAATAAGATGTAGAACATTTGCCTGATCAAAAAAATGTGAGAAGATAATGAGAAAATACATAAAATCAGAAATGATGAAGGGGAATCCTGAATCAAATTGATATTTTAAGGCTGTAAATTAGAAGAATTGTCTCAGTAAGTCATATAAAATATAAATTTACTAGTAAGAAGACTGCTATTGAGCTATCCCCTCATAAAAGACTCCTACTTGAAATAGTTATTGTTGAATTCCTTCAGTAGTCAAGAAGCCTAAGCCATTTTAACTGCTGGGGAGTCTACACAAAGGAGAAAATTTCTGAATTAATTTCTTAAATCAACCTGATTGATAGCAGTAAAGTGTAAAAAAAAATCATTTGACCATTAAAATAAATGCATTTAGTAAATATTTTTTTAAAAATGAAACTAAATTATTTAAGTTTTTAAAGAGTCAACTTAAAGAAAAATATTTAGTATGTAAGATTACTGATTACATTACAATATGAAAAATATCTTAAATACAGTTTACAAAAGAACAAAGTTTGAAAGACCTTGAACTAGGTAATAAAGAAAAAACTATGAAACATATAAAGGCACATCTTTAAATTCCTGGACTGCTCTGCACATTGTGGGCACACAGTTAATATAGTGATGCATCCTTATAATGTTATAGTAGGGTCTGGGACTAATGCCGGCATCGTACATTAATAATGGTTTTAAAAGTTTTTACTTACTTAGCCCCAATTTTTCTTATGGTTGGTGGAGTGCCACACTAAACAGATTATTTTTTTTACTTTTTTATTAACATATAATGCATTATTTGTTTCAGGGTTACGGGTTTTTGATTTATCAGTCTTACCAATTCACAGCACTCACCATAGCACGTACCCTCCCCAATGTCCATCACCCAGCCACTCCATCTCTCCCACCCCTCTCCACTACAGCAAACTTCAGTTTGTTTCCTGAGATTAAGAGTCTCTTATTATTTGACTCCCTTTCTGGTTTTGTCTTGTTTCATTTTTCCCTCCCTTCCCCAATGATCCTCTGTCTTGTTTCTCAAATTCCTCATAACAGTAAGATCATATGATAATTGTCTTTCTCTGATAGACTTATTTCGCTTAGCTTGATACCCTCTAGTTCCATCCACATCGTTGCAAGTGGCAGGATTTCAGGTTTTTTGATGGCTCCATAATATTCCAGTGTGTGTGTGCATGTGTGTGTGTGTGTGTGTGTGTGTGTATACACACCACATCTTCATTATCCATTCATCTGCTGATGGACATCTAGGTTCTTTCCATAGTTTGGCTATTGTGAGCATTGCTGCTATAAACATTGGGGTTCATGTGCCCCTTCGGGTCACTACATTTGTATCTTTGTGGCAAATACCCAGTAGTGCAATTGCTGGGTCGTAAGGCATACCCAGCTTTTTTGCAGAAACTATTTCAAATGTTATCTAGGTATACTTAGTTATGCTATTTCAAGAGATAATATTTACCTTGAATATATCTACATGATAAAAAGTCTTGTTTTACTTATTTAATTAATTGTTTCGTTGTAGCCACCAAGTTTAGATTTTCAGTTTTAGGTTGACTTTTGCCCTTTGCTTCTGGCTGCTGGGCGATTCCACCAGTTTTCAGTGGATAAAAAAAGTGAAGGTATTGGTCCAAGTTTTGGTTTTGGATCATTTATGGATGTTACTTTGTTCTTCTTAAGGCCACTAACACACGTAATAGAGCATTGTCAATAGTCTTATAATTTTAATAATTATTATAAAAATAATTTAAAAATTTTGGCTACAATTCTCTAATAATAACATAGTTTATATCATTATGCAAAGCACTTTCAAAGACACTGATTAAATTAATCTTTATACAACCTTGTGAAGTAGGTAAAGTGTTGTTATACAAAGTGTGAGGGCGCCCTGGGATGCTTGAAACTAGAGAACTAGCTTGTTTTGAAGCTAGAGAACTTTTAGGACATTTAAAGCAACTGGTGCATTTCAAGAGAAAATGGATTTTATGTTTAAGGGAAGTCCTCCTTTTGTTCTGGGAGAGATTGCTGTTGTCAAGCAGAATATATACATATGCAATTCTTTGGAAAGTCTGCCAAATTGAAATGTTAAAAATTTGGTTTCATAATGTAAAGTTAGTCTATTATCAAGACCGTGACACCAAAGATTTGAACAATTTTTAAATTTTTTTTTCAGTTCCCTTTTGCTGAAAAATATTAATTTGCTCTTGGGAAATATGTCTATATCCTTGCCTAAACACTGACTGGCTCATAGTAAAGGGGCAATTGACTGATGGTCAAGAAGAATAAGCAAGCTTGACCTCTTTCACATCACCTAAATAACAGATTGAGAAATGCATCAGACGTGAATGTGGAATATGCTAGCTAAATCAGTGATTTCTCTCAAACCTGATGTCATTAAGGGCTTTAATACCTCAGGCTTTAGACTTCAATACATGTACTGTGAACTATTGTGATAGCCATGTCCATGACAAGTGGGCCAGGCAACATCTTGGATGTAGGGGTTAGCATTTCCTTGAAGGAAATGGATCTTCCTATCATCATGCATCCTGGAAAAGAAAACAGAGCCTGTGGTGATGCTTCTCCAATATGCCCACTGATAAGCGTTGAACTGGTTTCACATCTCATGGAAGCTTGACAGGAGTTACGCAAATAATCAAAGTGGGTGTGGGAATTTCTGGAGCAGTCATAAGCAAGGGTGAATTCACCATGAAACTAAAGAAGCTAATTATCAGGGTTTTTCACTTTGCAGAGCCTCTTCAGAGAGGAATCCTAGCAATGTGTATACATGGTCATATGTTTCTAAACTTGCAAAGTAAAATAGTTTTGTATTATTTTTCTTACAGAAAACCACAAAAACATATCAATTTCATCCCCCACCCCCAGAATCTGAACCCGTCCTGATTCTTAGATAATCTATGTTGAACTTTTGTTATCTCCAAACCTTCAGTAAAGTTTGTTAAATATTTCAGTCTTGTCTTGGCTATTCTTTGGAGGAATTAAAGGTACGGGTCTAACCTTGGGATGAAATTGTGCAGGTTTGTGGCAATATCCTGGAGAAACCAGTTATGACCAGCCAAAAGCAGAACAGTGATCTGGGGAATGACTGTGGGCCAGTGAAGGAGTGTGCCTAGACCAAATATGTTTACCACCACTCCCACATATATTAGAGGGGAAGAAGCCTTGAAAGAACCTTAATCCCACTATTTATGTACATAGGAGCTATTGAAGTTATATTCATTTTAGAGAGTAAGAAGCCAAGGAGAACAGAAATGAACCAAATAACTTAAGACTGAAGCTAGTTTGTAGAATTAATAGTAATGGAGCCCAAGTCTTCTGATTTCATGATTGGACACCATCCTGAAAGTAGTGAGTTGAGGGTCAGAGGTTCCCGTCTTGGAAAACTGAACAAAAGAGGAAAAAAGCACATTAAGCTAATTTTAGTTGCTATTGTAGGGTTCTTTACCTGTCTATATGAACAGCTTGATAACATCCAGGATTCTTGTTTGAGCAAGTTTCATAGTTCCATTACTGTGTATTTACTGTCTGATTCCACGTTTAAGAAATTCAAAAGCAGGAAAATTCATCTGTGGTGATAGCAATAAGAAAGTGGTTCAGGAGGGGGCCAGCATTGATGGGAAAGAGGGCAGAAGGAAACTTTCTTGTTCTATCTGTATCTTATTATACTCATTAAGACTCATCAAACTGAATGCCTAACAACTATATATGTCATTATATATTAAACCTCAATAAATATATAAAATAGGTAAGACTAACCAAAACACCCATAAAAATAAAAATTAAATGAAATTAAAACTCTGTTCTTCTGCAGAGACATGAATAAAGATTCCCAAGACTCAGGGAGGTAAGATTCTCTATTCTTCCTGTCACAAAGGAAAATGTTTCCCCCACATTACTTCATGTCACATATCTATCTCTTTTTTATCTCTCACTGTCACTGGAGAACAATGCCATTGGCAGACACAGTATAATTATCAGGCAAACAATAATATTATTACTGGAAAAATTGGCAAGTTGTTTTCCGCAAAATCCCTTCCCAATATAGAGTCGCATTTCCTTTCCTCCTATTCTCTGATACTCCAATCTTTCTGCTGCAGGGTTTTTTGGTTGTTGTTGGTTGGTTTTTTGTTTTTTGTTTTTTGTTTTTTTTTAAGAAATCTCTTCCTGTTCTGTGCAATGAAAATATTTGCTGGTATTAATTTCTAAAATCTTTATTGTTTTTGCTTATCACCTAATTTGGTTTTCGTGTATGGTGTGGTACAAGATCAAATTTCCCTCTTTTCTACATGAACATTCAGTTGCTTCAGCACCAGTAGTGAAGGCTGTGCTTTCCTCAGTGTTCTGCAGTTCTGTTCAAATGATCTATTTGTCTCTTCCAACAATTGCACACTGAAAGTTTCCAGGGCTTTACAATACAGCTTCATATAGGCTAAAACAAGTCTTTCCTTCCTGATTTTGTTCTCCGAAGTTCATTGGTTTTTCTGGTCAGGATGGAGTAACAGGGGAAAGAGAAGGAGAGGGAAAGAGGCAAGGAAGGAAGGAAGGAAAGAAGGAAAAGGGGTGGGGAGGGAGGCTTGGAGAAAGGAAGAGGGTAGGGACAAAAGGAAGGGAGGGAGGCAGGAAAGATGGAAGGTAGGGAGGAAATTTCCATAATCAGGAATGCTCTGAAGAGGCTTATGATATGAAGGAGGACTTTGTTGTTTTATGTAGTACTATATCTGAAATCTTGAGTTTAGCCCTTCTCAATTTTAGAATCTAAAAAATTCAGCTCAACCCAATAGTATCTTTTGAACATCTACTATGTACCCAACCTTGTAGTATGTGTTGCAAAGGGTTCAGAAAAGAGAGTCTAAATCAAAATGAAAATATCCAGAGCTCATTTACTCATTATTTTTAAGCTTTGAACTATGAAGATTAAAAAGAGCACTGAAATATATATACTTACTTTTGGTGGGTGTGGTGAGATTGCTTGAGATATCTTTAGCAAATTTCAATTATACAATACAGTGTTATCAACTACAGTCACCATGCTATACATTAGATCCTCAGAAGTTCATCTTATAACTGAAAGTTTGTACCCTTTTACCAACCTCTCCCTATGTATCTCATCCTCCAGCTCCTAGCAACCACAACTTTACTGCTTTTAGAGTTCAATTTTTTCTAAGATTCCACATATAAATGATACACTGTACTATTCAGCTTTTCATGCATGATTTATTTCACTTAGCATAATGCTCTCAAGGACTATCCATATTGTCTCAAATGGCAAGATGTCTTTTTGCTCATGGCTGAGTAACAGTTAATAGACATATTATATATATACATAAACACACATATCTATGTATACATATATACCACATCTTTATCCATGTATGGATATTTGGGTTGTTTCTACATCGTGGCTATTGTGTTTAATCCTGAAATAAACATGAGTGTACAGATTATCTTTTTAATATGTTTTCATTTCCTTTGGATATGTATCCAGAAGTAGGAGTACTAGACTATGATGGCCCTAATTTCTTAAAAAGCCTTTATACTTCTTTCCATAGAAGCTGTACCTGTTTACATTCCCACCAACAGTGCACAAGAAATCCCTTTTCTCTACATCCTTATCACCACTTTTATCTTTTTTTTTTTTTTTAAGTAGTAGACATCCTGGCAAGTATGAGGCAATATCTCATTGTGGTTTTGATTTGCATCTCCTTGATGATTAGGGATGTTCAACACCTTTTCATGTACCCATTGACCTTATGTAGGTCTTTTTTCATTTGAATTCCAGTTAATTAACATACAGTGTAGTATTAGTTTCAGGTATACGATATAGTGATTCAACATTTCCATAAATCACCCAGTGCTCATCGCAAATGTACTCCTCTTTTGGGGAAAAAAAATGTCTAGTCAGATCCTTGACCCATTTTTTTAAATTGGATTTTGTTGTTGTTACCTCGCTGTTGAGTTGAGTTGAGTTATGTGTTTTGGATAGTAATCCTTGTCACTTAAATGGTTTCCAAATATCCCATTTAAAAAAAAGAGCACTGAATTTCAGATTTTACCGTAATTTCTCCAGAAAAGAGACAACTAAATTCTTTCTAAATACTGTAAGCCTAACAGAAGTTAACCCTTAATACAATCCAGAATTTAAAAATAAAACTGAACAAAACTAAAAACAAGAAAACATGTCCCAACAAACCACTTAAAATATTTAGAGAATGCAGGAGTCATATATGGTGTCTTGTGCTAAAAATGGATCACCACATGGTGTCAAAGCTGAAGCATTAGACCAATCATATAACTTTTGGTGGATATCTCAGTCATTCTTATGATTGACTCTAACAGGTGTAGTGGTCTATACTTAGTCTTTCAAAATCTTTAGAAAACTTTTCTTAAAAAAAAAAAAAAAAAAATATATATATATATATATATATATATATATATATATATATACATCTCAGAATATCAATGTAGAAAGCAAATAGAAGTGAAGCTCCTCTAATTCATAGGTAAGACCTCCCCTCCAATCTGCCCCACCCTCTCTCTACCACAACCTATAGCCTCTGAGTTATCTCCCGGGTACCCCTGGGATCCATGGATGCCTAAAATGAGTTATTAAAAATGAATATTCTGCATCAGTAATGATTATCTAAACTAAAATAAAAACTAATCTTGGTTTAAAAAATTGAGTTGGTGCAACTGCTCTGGAAAACAGCATGGAGGTTCCTCAAAAAGTTGAAAATAGAACTACCCTATGACCCAGCAATTGCACTACTGGGTATTTACCCTAAAGATACAAATGTAGTGATCCGAAGGGGCATGTGCACCCGAATGTTTATAGCAGCAATGTCTACAATAGCCAAACTATGGAAAGAGCCTAGATGTCCATCAACAGATGAAT